>ML376870.1:41533-58109 GCA_005239525.1 Nicotiana knightiana
TAAAAAAAAAAAAAAAATGCTTCCTTGAACTATGTTCGACTTGATTCCGAAAGGATACGTAGGCAGCCTCATTCTAGGGCTCAGTCACATCAAAATAAAAATCCAAATTTCCTTGAAGATGAAACTGGGGCAGAATTTATAACGATTCGGCGATACTTTCACCTGAAAGGTTCCAAAGTTGTAATTCAATTCAAATTATTTTTACCCAAATCATGTTCAAGTCCTTCAGATCAATCGGTAAAGATTTTCAAATTGGAAGATATGGTTACTTGGATCTGATGCAATCAAATGAGAGAGTCTTATCGGTGAAAACCCACACGGACACCGTAAGGGGATGGTAAGCAGAGAAACTGGAAATGAGAGAGTCTTATTAGTGAAAACTCGCAAAGAGCACTATAAGGCGGTGGCAAGAAGAGAAATGAGAGAGGTTAGCCGGTGAAAAATCGCAAAAGGGCATCGTTGATCAAAAAAGAGGATCATCGGTCACAGACATGGTTACAGTCCTGGTCAAGGTTTCCCAATATCAAGGTATAAGCTATGATGGGTTTCTGAGAGTTGGATGGTTCGCATGGCTCGGGCATCCAGTCCAAGAGGCATGTCATGTTCATTGAAGTCCGCATAACACTCAAGATAAGCCCTTCTTTTCTTTCCCCGAAAGGGATACCTTTTGTCTAAATTCATTCTGTTATTTATTTTCTTTAAATCCTTTTCGGTCTAATTCTATTCTAAATTGAGACAAAGAAAGGATGGCAAGACTGATCTATAAGGTTCTCATTTCATACAATCTAGTATGCAAAAAGTGCCCAACCTCGGCAGGTACATCGGATCGACCTCGACTGGCCATGATGGCTGATGTTTTAAAAATCAAGAATTCTTGAAAGGAAAGGGATCAGAATCAAATGCCACAAAGGCAAAATAAAGTTAAAGAAGGTTAAGTCCCACATGATTAACCGTCCTGGTAAAGTTTTGGAAAATTCAAGATCTCCAGGGTTAGAAATGAAACCAATCCCCAGCGATCCAGCAAGCAGTTGAGATCTTCGTCAAAAGGACGGGCCGAGATCAAGTGACCAAAATAATCAAGGCCACAAAACCAACCACCGTTTTAAACTGATAAATTATTCTTTATTTGAAGAAAACAGGAAACAGGTGCAACCCAAAAGAAACCTTACAAAAAGCAGGGGCAACCAAAAAGAAATTGCGCATGGGATAGAAACAGCTTTGCAAGAACAACTCCAAAAGGGAAGTCTCCTCCAAATTCTTTCCCGCATTCACTTATTCACTGAAAATAAAAGAAGAAAAGAAGAAATGATGTTTAAAATGATTTAAAACTATGGTAGTATAGGGTCTCTAATCCCTAGCTACATCTCTTCCAACATAGGGTCCCCCATTCCCTAGTTGATGCCAGCATAACCTGATGACTTTCCAACATAGGGTCCCACTCCCTAAGTTGATGCCAGCATAACCTGATGACTTTCCAACATAGGGTCCCACTCTCTAGTTGATGCCAGCATAACTTGATGACTTTTCAAATATAGGGTCCCACTCCCTAGTTGATTCCAGCATAACCTGATGACTTTCCAACATAGGGTCCCACTCCCTAAGTTGATGCCAGCATAACCTGATGACTTTCCAACATAGGGTCCCACTCCCTAAGTTGATGCCAGCATAACCTTATGACTTTCCAACGTAGGGCCCCACTCCCTAGTTGATGCCAGCATAACCTGATGACTTTCCAACATATGGTCCCACTCCCTAAGTTGATGCCAGCATAACCTGATGACTTTCCAACATAAGATCTCACTCCCTAAGTTGATGCCAGCATAACCTGATGACTTTCCAACATAAGGTCTCACTCCCTAGTTGATGCCATCATAACCTGATGATTTTCCAACATAGGGCCCCACTCCCTAGTTGATGCCAGCATAACCTGATGACTTTCTAACATAGGGTCCCACTCCCTAGTTGATGCCAGCATAACCTGATGACTTTCCAACATAGGTTCCTACCCCCTAGTTGATGCCAACATAACCTGATGATTTTTCCAACATAGAGTCCCACTCCCTAGTTGATACCAGCATAACCTGGTGGCTTTCCCAACGTAGGGTCTCCAATCCCTAATTGAATTTACTTATATACATAGGGTCTCCACTCTCTAGTTCACATTTACTCCGGGTACACCATTCCCGCCCTTTTATTGCTTTCATTAATGAAGTAGTATAGAATTTTGTTACAATAACTCACGAAATTTTCCTAGTGAAAACTGGGGCAGAAAATTTTATTCATTTGTTTTTATCCCTGAGCAGGTTATACCTTAAAGCACTGGGTTCGAGACGACCAAAATAAGAAGTCTCAATCCAGAATAAAGGAAAAGAAGAAAATAAAAGTTGAACCCAAAATGCAGAAGCGGATGAAAAGACGTGGACTGCTCAAGACGAGATTGAAGTCACAAGCTTTGCATGCCCCATCTTGACCCGAAAAAGATGAAGAAGATTGAACCAGTACCTACAGCTGACAAGCATCAAGATCCTGATTAGAGTCTGCATAAAGAACCAGCCAAGACTCAAGACCAAGCTTCGGAAAATTTACACATAGGAATCTTGTAACTCGTAGTTGATAGGCTTAGTTAGTTTTCTTTATTTTTTACTTTGGTGTAATAATGAGCTTAGCAGCACACCAGTGAAATCACAGCTTTTCGGTAGTCCCAGCTACCAAAACTTCTAGACCTATACTGACCTGATTTCTTTATAGACAAGGATATGTAGGCAACCTTTGAAGCAAGGTTCGATCAAACTTTTTCAAAACGCTTCCCATGGAGTATCAAAACGGGTAAAATCTGTTCGTGACTGCTCACTTTGTCTTTGCCCGAAAACTCTTCGTGTTTCCGAGCAAAGAGGGGCAGTTGTGAGCATGTAATTTTTACCTTATAAAAATATTCCTACAAAAATTAGTAAATAAATTATTCCTATTTATTTTTAGACTTTTTTTAGGATTTTGTTAATTATTTGTATTTAGTTGCATTTTTTCATTTTTAAAGTCATGAAAAATAAAAAAAAATATTTAGACCTTCATCATCTTGCATTATTAGGTTTTAATTTAATTTAATACCTAATTACATAATTTAATCATATCATTAAAAGAAAATCACAAAAGAATAGTTATTTTTGACATAGTTAGTTTTAATGTTGAAATTAGTAACTTTACTTTTTAACTTAGGATTGACTAATTAGGATAAATAGAAAATTAATTTTACAATTAAAATATCTTTGTGCTTAATTAGGATTTTAATTAAATTAATTAGATTTTAGAAGTTAAAAGGGGGGATTTAATTGGCCTAAAATCGGACTAGGCCAGTGTTAAACCAAGCCCAATCTCAAAAATCAAACAAATACCCAAGCTCAATACCCCTTTAGACCGGTCCAGCCCCTATATAAACCAAATGGCACCGTTTAGCACCAATCAATCTAGGTCATTGATCTTTGATAGATCTAACGGCCTGGAACTCACTCCCCCCTAAGTATTTAAGTGTCCAAACCCTCTCTTATCCACCCCCCCCCCCCCCCCCCCCCTCATTTCACACTCCCATCCCCCCTTCTCACATCTCTCAGCCGCCCTAACACCCCCAAACCCTAGCCTCCCCTCCGCCCTAAACCACCACCAAACCCTAGTCGCCCTCATATCCCCCTCCTACGCCGCCGTCAGAAATCGCCTAAGGCCGCGGCGAAAACCTAAAACTACCCCAAATCCTCCCCATTCACTCTCCTAATCTTCCTAAACCTCAACTCACTAATCTCACACCAAAAAACCCCATAAAAACCAATAGATTCTACACCTAAAAAAGGACTGAAACCCTAACGCCACCTAACCTCACCGCCGAAAATCGCCTACAGCGGCGGTGGACCTCCAAAACTCCTCAAACTCATACCTTATACTCCCCTCACCTCCCTGAACCTCATCCTACCAAAAAAATCCCCAAAAACCCTAGATCTTATATCTAGGGTCTCCATAACTCTAGATCTGTTTTTCCATTTTTTCAAAACCTACCTAGTCCGTCGAAAAAATCCTCCTGCCAAGATCTCCCATCAAGGATCTCAGATCCCAGATGGGAGTCTTACCACGAAGTTTTTTTCACGGCTAGATCTCTTTTTCTTTTATATTTTTCTCTTATTTTCCGTTTTGTTTTCTTCCTTAATTTTTGTTATTAGTGCATGTTTTATTGTTGTTACTATTTTATTTATTATTGTTTGATTATTCTGTATACATTAATTAATAATTAAACGGACTTAAGTAAGACAAATTAAAAACAATGTTAGATTAATTTACTTTTCCTTTTTTTGCTTTCTGTTCTTTTTTCTATTTATTTTTTATTTTCACTTTATGTTTATCTTTATTAATTTTGATTTTATTTTTTATCATTACTGTTTTGTTTATTTATTTTGTTAAACTAATTGCTGTTATTTTATTTAGTTATTGTTTGAGAACTGGGCCTCACTGAAGTGGCACGTTCGATTTGGCTCATAAATTAGGCATGTTTTAATAGACAGGCCATAGCTTTGTTAGAAGCTTAAGATCCCAATCCAAGAGTCACCTGAATCATGCCCAGTACCAACTTGGTTCTGAGGTAATTCCATGACCCTTAAAGGTCAGTTTAGGAATCTTAATTCTGAAAATTATTCAGAAAATACTAGAACCTTCTAGAATAAGGGACAGCTGTACCAATACTGAGTAGGAAAATAAGGATAAGAACAAAAAATATCTAAAAATTATATACTTGTCCATTTTCTGAGATAAGGAAGGTACTAGAAATTGGACAGCTGTCCATTTCTGTGAAGAAAGATGTCATTTCCCTAATTTATAGGATATTCTAGTAGATTCTTTTGTACTCTAATTCTTATCCCGTTTCACTCCTTCACTCTATAAATACACTCCTCCTTTTTCATTATAGATAGATTTTAATACACATTAAGATAGCTACACATTTTTGGGACATACTCATACTGAAATAGCCACGCATACTTACACACAAAAACAAACATAAATTTTCTATATTGCCTTAAGATTTGCTCTCTTTCAAAAGAAAAACTTCTGAAAATCAACCTTGAACTTTCAGAATAAAAAATACATTCCTTTCCTATTTTTAAAATCTGGTGGTCTCCTTATTCTACTGGGTTTCATTGTTGATGTTGCTTTACTTCAAGTTCAGAGACTTATTTTCTTATCTGATTGTTTTCTTGCTACTATCAAGGTATTTTTTTTAAAATGTAAAGTTTTATTTTTCTAGTTATCAAGAACTTCTACTTCATCTGAGTACTGCATGAATCATGTGTTTGAAGTTGTTTGGTTGAGAGTTGTGCGTAAAATCATTTTAGGTTTAATTATCTACACTGTTCAAATCATTCAAATTATAGTAGCTTTATGTTAAAGTGTTCTAAAAAATTATAAAAATCTGTTTAAAGCTTTAGGTAGTCATAAGATATGTACGTTTGAAAAGTAAAAACAAGAAAAGCAATTTTTTTTAGAAAGTTGGTTAGATTAGTAGTAGGCAGATTTGTTATCACTATCCAGGTTAGTAAGATGTAATAATTTAGTTCAGTTTTATATTATATCCTCTCATGCAATACGTTAGTTCGTAGCTTTACTATGTCGTAAAGCGATTAAACATAGTAATTCTGATTGCTGTTAGTTTAAAATCATGAAAAAATCATAATTTTACAAGTAAGCTAAATAGTAACCTTAATATATTTTCAAACCCAAAACCAAATTGGGTTCATGGAATTTTATTCTGATTTTATGCTAAATAAAATGAGTTGATTAAAGGCCTTTACACTTTAGGGTTTTCAAATACAAATGAGTTTCAAACTTATCACTTTAACATAAGTTGATACAAGGAATAAAAGACTTAGGCAATCAGCAGGAAAATTATCCAAATCTAACCAAAATTTTGATTTATTTTATTCGTATCCCAAACCCCATTTTAGTTTTCTGTTTTAAGAATATAAACAAAAATATAGGTAAAATCTTATGATTGCTGCTACAAATTTTAATCTCAAACTTATTCATACAAATATGCATTGGGCCAGAGTCACTTGGACTCATTATCATCAGGCCCAAATCATTTTTAAGTAAATTCCATTTATTTGTCCACAAATGGATATTGGGCCAGGGTCATTTGGACCCAGTATTAGGCCCAAATCTTCTTAAATTGACTACATTTAGTTGAATATTTGATAACATTGTATTGGGCCAGAGTCATTTGGACTCAAGCATGCCCAAATTATTTCTTTCGAAATAAATTCAGTAGCCCAATCCAATAGCAGATATTATATGTCTTGGGCTAGAGTTCATTTGGACTCAATCCTTGTCAGGCCCCAAATTTTTAAATCGGGGCCTGTTTAACAGATAATACCTAGGCTGCCCCTATTTGATTTAAACAAACTGTCATGACCCCAAATCTAAACCAGTCGTGATGGCGCCTATCGTGGAACTAAGCCAGCCAAAAACTAAACTCAAATCGCAATAAGCTTCAATTTACATCTTTACTAAACTGATAACCCGTAAAGGTTTCTTTTAAACATTTTTAAAATAGTTAAAGCTATACCGAATATTAAATACAACCCCCGAGATCCCGGAGTTACAGGTCATGAACATCTACATAAAAATATACAACTCAAAAGAAAATAAATTCTATAATAGTAAGCAGGAGAGAGAGAGAGAGAGAGAGAGAGCGAGAGAATGGGGACGCATGCAGCTACCTCGCAAACCTCCGAGAAATCTCTGGAATAGATACACAGCTCACCCTGCCCTAATACATGGATCTGCACACAAGGTGCAAGGATTAATGTGAGTACACCAACTCAATAGTAATGAAAATAAATCAGGTCTGAGCAGCAAGAAACACATAAAAAATCAATTCATCAATTTACAATAAGCATAGCTTTTCTTTCCAACAATGTATACGTAAAATCATCACGCTTAAAAGCCGATTTCAGTAAAAATCATTTGGAAATATAGTTGCCAATATTTTCAACATAACTTTCAAGAAGTTTAGTGTAAAAATGCTGAAAATCATAAAAAGGCCCCTCGGGAAGAACATATTTCATAAGTTCAGAGTGAAAGTGGTAAAATCATAAGTAGCTCCTCGGGAAAAAACATGTATCATAATCATCGCCTCGGGCATGCCTCACAGTCACTCATAATCAGCCCCTCGGACATACCTCACAGTCACTCTTGCCTCCCAATCACTCGTCACTCGGCACTCGCACTCAGTAGGTACCTGCTCTCACTGGGGGTGTGTACCGACTCTGGAGGGGCTCCTTCAGCCCAAGCGCTAATATCAAGCCACCTCGTGGCGTATCATATCCTCACAATCAGTCCCTTGGCCTCACTCAGTCAGAACCTCTCAAAAGCCCCTCGGGCATATTAGAAAAAATGGGGTACTCGACCCAAAACATCATTTTTATATCTTAAAATAGTGTAAACCATGCTGAGTTTCGAAAACAGTAAGCACAATGTGACTGAGTGTAAATCATCAATAAACAGTAAGGAAATAGCAGTAAAAAGCCCCCAAGAGGTCTAAACAAGTCGACACGAGGCCCCAAACATGGCTTATAGCCCAAATATAGCAATAGTCTTTAGAACACAGTTTAACATATGATTTAGAGTAAAATACGCAACTCAATAGTTTCCGCGGAGAGGACCAAGTCCAATCCAAAAATCAGTGTGCGCCACATACTCGTCATCCAACATGTGCGCCATTCTAGCAGTGAGAAATATCAATTCCGGGGTTTCATACCCTCAGGACAAGATTTATAGCCTTTACTTACCTCCACCGGGCCACAACACTAATCCGCGATATTCTTTCCCCTCAAATTTGCTCTCGATTTCTCCGAATCTAACCAAAACCAGTTTAACATCATTAATATATGCTAAAGGAACACAACCCAATCGAAAACTATCAATTTATACAAAAATCTTGAAATTCGGCCAAACCTGAGCCCCGAGCCCACGCCTTGAAATTTTATAAAATTTACATCACTAGAGACCTCGTCCTCCCACGATTCTACACATACCAAGAACACCACAATCGGACAACAATTGCCTACCCAAATCGCCAAAAGAATTTTCCAAACCTCCTCCCATTTTTTCCAAACTTTTTCTACTTTAAATCATTCAAATTACAAGCCTAATCCAAACAAAATATCATAGAAACGACTTTTATAATCTGGGAACTTACCTCCACTGAAGACCCTCGAATTCTTTCTTCAATTTGCCCTCAAATAAGCTCCAACTGCATGCAACAATGGTAGAATAACCAAAATTTCATGGAGGCACTCTTTTATACTGTTCAGCCCAGTTAATCCGCACATGCGGACCTTTCCTCGCACATGTGGACCCGCACCTGCGGTCCCAGGTGCGCACCTGCGAAATCCCACTAACAGACCAAATTCTCGCACTTGCGATCTCTTCTCCGCACCTGCGGCTTCGCAGGTGCGGCCAACTCTTCGCACCTACGGACTCCTCCTGCCTAGCCTCCTTTCGCACCTGCGCATGGAATTTCGCACCTGCGGCTGCCCATCTGTAGATACGCCCACACTAGTAGTTTTACACCAGCAGCCATTTGCTGCAAATTTCCCAAGTTCAAACCCACGCCAACCATCCGAAATCAATCCCGAGCCCCTCGGGGCCCCAACCAAATATACCAACACACCCCATAGCATCATTTAAACTTAGTCGAGCCTTTGAAACACCAAAAACAACACTAAAACACCAAAATTACATCAAATTCAAACCTATGAACTTTGAAACTTCTAAATCTCGCCAATGATGTCGAAACCAGCCAAAACACATCCGATTGACCTGAAATTTTGCACACATATCCAAAATGACATTACGAACCTGTTCTAACTTTCGGAATTCCATTCCGACCCCGATAGCCTATTTTCCACTGCCGACCGGAAATCACCAAAAACTAACTTTCGCCAATTCAAGCCTAATTTTACTCCGGACATCAAAACTATGTTCCGAACACACTCCTGAGTCCCAAATCACCTAACGAAGCTATCCGAGCCATAAAATCCGCATTTTGAGGTCGTTTACAATAAGTCAACTTCCAGTTGACTTTTCCACTATTGAACCAAGTTAAGAGACTAAGTGTCTCATTTCTCACCATGACCACTCTGAACCCGAACCAACCGACCCAACACACATAAATGAAGTTGAACCACATATAATGAAGCAGAAATGGGGGAAACGGGGCTAAACTCTCGGAACGACCGGCTGGGTCGTTACGTCCTCCCCTACTTAAACATACATTAATCCTCAAACGGGCCAAGAGTTGTTCTCCAACACCATCAAACTGCTACGTAGCTTACCATGCATATACCCGGGGGTGATCCCACGTCACCCTATCCTATATAGGTCCAATAGAACAACACCATTGAAATTTCGAAATCCAATCCTAACCCATAAACCTTAGAACCAAATTCCCACTTATGAAATAATATACAAGATCAAAATTCCATAACTATAAACTGAACAAGTCTGAACATGTTGAATCAAGCCATATACGCACCCCAAATGAAATCACATAATACACCGCGTGACTCAAACACTCATAGAGATAACTCTTAACCATAATAACTGCTTAGAACAACCCAATACCGGTACATAACCTCTTATCAAGAAATGCCTCACTCTAACACTTCCATATACTGCGATGATGAAAGAAACACGTAGAAACTATCAATCATTCGTTCGATCAGTCAGACATAAAGCTCCCCCTTCCCAAACAGGAATTATAGCAGATTTCTAAGCCGACTCCCGATATTTATCCTTCCAACTATGCTGTAGACAATTCTGAAAATATTCATTCTAGGTCCAATGACCTATTCTCATCCATCACGACCACCTGTGCAACTCGTGCACTTAATAGCAACATCCCAATGTAATCAAATTATATAAAAGATTCACACGAGAGGACTATCCAGCCATTAACAATTACCATCACCATATCATGCTAATAGCCTGGCACACACCGTAAAAATCAAAACACACGAATCCAATACCAAAGTTCATACCCCTACATAACTCCGCTACACTGCGCGATCTCATCCAAACGCTGATCCACTTGAAATATTTTGAGACACCTTGACCAATATCAATAACCATTCGAAATTTGACATCAAGTACTCAAAGTGCATTGCCATAACCACGGGGGAAACCGGACGATACCATGCCACCCGAATCAGAAGGTACATAACCAACGCCTCTCAACCTCATAATACCCAATTACTTACCTTACTCAAATCTAGCTATAAAGCCCAATTAGAACCGCAACATATGTGCATAAACAATAATCACCACTCATCGCAACACCGAAGGGTAACTCATTGTGACGACCCGATCGGTCGTCTCAAGAATTAACGCCCCGATCCCCTATTAACTGTTTTTCCCCAACTCTATTTCTGCTAAATTTAACTGCTGGAACGTTCGGTTTTGAGTTTCGGAGAGTTTTGAGACACTTAGTCCCTAAATGAGAGCTTAAGTGTTGGAAAGTTGCCCGTAGTTGGAGCAGTGTGAAGACAGCCTCGGAATGGAGATCCGATGGTTCTGTTAGCTCTATTAGGTTATTTCAGGGTTGGGATCATGTTCGGAATGTATTTTGGAAGTCTGTAGCTCATTTAGGCTTGAAATGCAGAAGTTTGAATTTTTGGAGTCTCCAGCCTGATAGTGAATTTTTGATCTGAGGGTCGGAATGGAATTCCAGAAGTAGGAGTAGTTCCGTCATGTCACTTGGGATGTGTGTGCAAAATTTGAGGTCATTCGGATGAGTTTAGACGTGTTTCGGCGTCAGATGTGAATTCTAGAATTTTCCTAAGTTCCTAGGCTTGAACCTATGCATAATCGATTTTTTTGATGTTATGAGACATTTTTTTAAGGGTCGACCTAATTCGAATGAAGTATTAAGGTTGGTTGGTGGTTTTTTTTGAGGTCCCGGAGGCCTCGGGGTTGTTTCGGATGCTTAGCGGGAGAAAAATTGGGACTTAGCTACTGCTGAACCAGGCCTCTTCTGGTGTCTTCGCACCTGCAAAGGTTTTTCCGCAGGTGTGGACTCGCAGGCGCGTGGGGATTGATCACAGGTGCGATAGGGGGAGATTTGACCAGTGGTCGCAGGTGCGACCTGGGTTCCGCAGGTGCGGGACCGCAGGCGCGACCAAACGACCGCAGGTGCGGCCCCAGTGGACTTAAGTGAATCTCGCACCTGCGCTGCTTTTTCCGCAAGTGCGGTTATCGGGACTGCAGGTGCGAGATCCCTGTGTTTTTTATTCCAAAAATCTGAGAGCTTATTTCATAAGTCTAAAAATCGTGTAAGGGCTCAAGAATTGGCGATTTTCTGTGGGTTTTGAAGAGAAGGATCATAGGTAACATTTTCCAATCCTAATTCATTATTATACCATTAATCTCCGTTGTTTTCTTTAGTTTAATTATCAAAAATGGGGGGGAAACCATAGGAAATTGATGAAATTTCCCCAACCCGAAATTCTGAAAATTTATGGGGTTTTTGGCATCGGATTTCGATTGTTTCTGGTTGAATGAGTCCGTGACTGAATGGGTGTCCGGAAAATATAACTTTTACCCGATTTCGAGACGTGGGACCGAGGGGCGTTTTGGTCATTTTACCTAATTTCGAGCCTTAGCTTGAATTAAATAGTGAAAATCAGTTGCATGAGATGTTATTTACGATATATAATTGAATTGTATAGATTTGGGCCATTTGGAGTCGGATACTCGTGGCAAACGTGTGGTTTCGAGTTAATTTTGAGTTGGTTCGAGATAAGTGGCTTGTCTAACCTTGTGTGGGGGACCTTTCCCCTTAGGATGTGATATTTGCTAATTGAATGCCTTGTACGTGAGGTGACGAGCGCGTACTTGTGCTAATTGTTGAAAATTTGATTTTACTTTAAATATTTAGACTGAGTTTCTTTCTTACCTGCTTTATTCTACTTGAAATTATAGCCCATGTTAGTTTAGAAAAGCATGCCTAGTTGACTTGAATTGCCTATTTGCTTAAGTTGCTTTAATTGTACTACATGAAGCATGTTAGACTAGAACTACTTGTTTCCTTGTATTTTTGTACTCTGTTTCTGAATATCTTCTTGTTGTGCCTGGATATTTACTTTGGGACTACGGGACGGTATCCCTGGAGATCCCCCTGCATATTTACTTTGGGACTACGGCACGGTATCCCGGGAGATCCCCCTGCATATTTACTTTGGGACTATGGGACGGTATTCCGGGAGATCCCCCTGCATATTTACTTTGGGACTACGGGACAATATCCTGGGAGATCCCCCTGCATATTTACTTTGGGACTACGGGACGGTATCCCGGGAGATCCCCCTGCATATTTACTTTGGGACTACGGGACGGTATCCCGGGAGATCCCCCTGCATATTTACCTTGGGACTACGGGATGATATTCCGGGAGATCCCCCCGCATATTTACTTTGGGACTACGGGACGGTATACCGGGAGATCCACTGGACAGTTGAGAAAAGGACTACAGGACGGTATCCTGGGAGATTCTCATTGTTACCATTGTTATTGAGTTGTTCATATTCCGTGTTTATTCTCTTCTTGTGTTTTGTTATTGCCTTGTTGACCTGTCTTACTTCACTGTTGTATTCATTATTACTATCTGTTTTCATACATTAAATCCCTATTATATTATTTAACCTCAGTAGGGCCCTGACCTTCCTCGTCACTACCCGACCGAGGTTAGGCTTGGAACTTACTGAGTACCGCTGTGGTGTACTCATGCCCTTTCCAGCGCATGTTTTTCATGTGCAGATCCAGGTACCTCCACTCAGGAGCACTATCCCCGAGATTGAGAGACACAGTAGAGACTTCGAGGTACATCTTCCGCGTCCGCAGACCAGGAGTCTCTATCTTATTCCAGCTTTTGTGAAAAGTTTATCCTTCCTTATAGTTGTATAGACATTCTGCAGTTAGAGCAGTGTATTATATTCTGTTAGCCTGTGGTTCCCGTGAGTTTCCGGGTTTTGGGGTGTCATGGTAGACTTCCGTATTATTTTGGGTTGTATATGCCAAGCGGCATTTATTTACAGTCCTTCTTTTAGATTTGTTCTGTTTTTACTTAATTATTCCGCAACTTATGTTGATATTCCGTATTGCTAGGCTTACCTAGTTATAGGGACTAGGTGCCATCACGACATGTTTGTGGAGGGCAAACTGGGGTCATGATAAGTTGGTATCAGAGCTCTAGGTTCATAGGAGTCACGGAACACAGGCCGGTTTATTAGAGTCTCGCTTATCGGTACGGAGACGTCTGTACTTATCTACGAGAGGCTATGTAACTGTTTAAGAAAAATCTTCACTTCATTGATTTCCTTGTTATGCAATATTTTTGACATCAATTCTAAACCTCTGTCTTCTATTCTCTCACAAATGGTGAGGACACGTGCTACTCCGAACGATCAGGCACCCGTGCCCCCTACTGCAGCCGTCAGAGGCCGGAGACGAGGTAGAGGCCGAGGATGCGCACGTGATGCAGCGAGAGCACCTGCGCGAGCTGCCGCCGAGGTACCACCAGCAGATCCAGCCGAGGTTCAGGCACCTGACACGCCTACTACCACTACTACTCCATCCCTTTAGGAGACGTTAGCTCAGTTCATGTCTATGTACACCACTCTGGTTCAGGCAGGGTTGCTTCCCCTTGCTGCAGCCACATCCCAGGCCGGGGAGGAGCACAGACACCCGCCGCCCGCACTCTTGAGCAGCGAGTGCCTGTGGAGCAGGTCCTAGAGATCATTCTTGCACCGCCTGTAGTGCCAGTTCAGCCTGAGGATGGGTTAGCTGCTTCAAAGGACAAGCAGCAGAGACTTGAGAGGTTCAAGAAGTATGAACCTCCGGTATTCAGTGGACTAGCATCACATGATACCTTGGAGTTTCTAGAGAAGTGCCACCGTATTTTTCACACTATGGGCATAGCCGGATCTAGTGGGGTTTTCTTTACTACCTTCCAGCTTTGCGGAGCCTCCTATGATTGGTGGGGCACCTATGAGTTAGACAGTCTAGATGAGGCTGCTTCACTGATCTGGACCCAGTTCTCAGTATTTTCTTGAGAGAGTTAGTTCCTAGGAGCCTCAGGGATGCATGGTGCGTAGAGTTTGAGCAATTGCGCCAGGGTGCCATGTCAGTTTCAGAGTATGCTATTCGTTACACCGGATTAGCTAAGCATTCACCGGTTTTGGTTGCTGCTGTCTGCGAGAGGGTTCGCCGGTTCATTGAGGATCTTATCCCACCCATCAGATCTAGCATGGCTCAAGAGTTGGAGATGGACATTCCTTATCAGCAGGTAGTGAGCATTGCTAGGAGGATCGAGGGTATGCTCGCTAGGGAGCCAGAGGAGAGAGAGGCCAAGAGCTCTCGAGAGTCAGGTCACTACTCTGGTGCCCGTACCCCAGCAGTAGGTCGACATGGATGGTCTGCCCCGTTCATTCAGCCCTTCCAGCAGCCAGCGGTACCCCAGCTCCACCCAGGCCTCAGGAGCCTTACTAAGCACCTCCAGTTTCTAGCGCGCCTCCTGCGCGGAGTGCTTTCAGAGGTCAGTCTGGCAAACCTGGACCTAGACAGTCACAGCCACTACGTCCTCCCAGATCTTGTTTCGAGTATGGCGATACACGCAATGTGGTTAGGGACTGCCCCAGACTTATTAGGGGTGCTTCTTCACAGACTTTTCAGCCATAGCGTACTCAGCAGGGTTCTCAGGCCATGATCACAGTTCCAGCTGCTACCCCATCTGCCCAGCCAGCTAGGAGCGGAGGTCGGGGAGGTAGATATCGCCCTCGAGGGGGAGTCCAGGCCAGATATTATGATATTCCTGCTCGTACCGATGTTGTTACCTCTGATTCTGTCATTACAGGTATTATACTGGTTTGTCACAGACATGCATCGGTTCTATTCGATCCAGGCTCCACGTATTCTTATGTGTCTTCTTATTTTGCTCTGCATTTGGGTATAGCCCGAGATTCTTTGGGTTCTCCTGTTTATGTTTCTACTTTTGTGGGGGATTCTCTTATTGTGGACCGCGTTTATCGGTCGTGTTTGGTTACTATTCTTGGTTTTGAGACCAGCGCGGATTTATTTTACTCGATATGGTGGATTTTGATATTATCATGGGCATGGACTAGTTGTCACCCCATTATTCTATTCTTGATTGTCACGCCAAGACCGTGACGTTAGCTATGCTAGGTATTCCGCGTGTTGAGTGGAATGGTACCTTATATCACACTCCCAGTAGAGTTATCTCTTTTCTTAGAGCTCAGTGTATGGTTGAGAAGGGGTGTGCCGCATATTTAGCTTATGTGAGATATGTCAGTGTTGATACCCCTTCTGTTGATTCAGTTCCAGTGGTACGGGATTATCCCGATGTGTTTCCAGCTGATCTTCCAAGCCTTCCGCCCAATAGAGACATTGATCTTGGCATTGATTTGTTCTCAGGCACCCAGCCCATTTCCATTCCTCCGTACCGTATGGCTCCTCCTGAGTTGAAGAAGTTAAATGATCAGTTTGATAAGGGTTTTATTCGACCCAGTGTTTCACCTTGGGGTGCTCCGGTCTTGTTTGTGAAGAAAAAGGATGGTTCTATGCGCATGTGTATTGATTATCGCCAGTTGAACAGGGTTAAAGTGAAGAACCGTTATCCCTTGCCTCGTATTGATGATCTATTTGACCAGCTTCAGGGCGCACAGGTATTTTCTAAGATTGATTTGTGCCCAGGTTACCATCAGTCGAAGATTCGGGAGCCAGATATCCCGAAGACTGCCTTCAGGACTCGGTATGGCCATTACGAGTTTCTAGTTATGTCAATTGGGCTGACTAATGCCCCCGCAGCATTTATGCATTTGATGCACAGTGTGTTCAGGCCATATCTCGACTCGTTTTTCATTGTTTTCATAGATGATATTCTTGTCTACTCCCAGATTCGGGAAGATCATGAGCAGCACCTGAGGACAGTGCTTCAGACCCTGAGAGAGAAGAAGTTTTATGCAAAGTTCTCAAAATGTGAGTTTTGGTTGAGTTTTGTGGCATTCTTAGGCCACGTGGTATCGAGTGAGGGTAT
Source organism: Nicotiana knightiana (assembly GCA_005239525.1). Lineage (NCBI taxonomy): Eukaryota > Viridiplantae > Streptophyta > Magnoliopsida > Solanales > Solanaceae > Nicotiana > Nicotiana knightiana. Next base: position 57,675 of record ML376870.1, read on the forward strand.
TCGAGTGGATCCGAAGAAGGTATAGGTTGTGCAGAGTTGGCCCAGGTCGTCCTCAGTTACAGAGATTCGCAGTTTCCTTGGCTTGGCAGGTTACTACCGCCGTTTTGTGGGGGGATTTTCATCGATTGCAGCCCCTATGACTAGATTGACCAAGAAGGGTGCCCCATTTCAGTGGACAGAGGAGTGTGAGGCGAGCTTTCAGAAGCTCAAGACAGCTTTGACTACAGCCCCAATCTTGATATTGCCTACTGGTTCGGGGTCTTATACAGTTTATTGTGATGCCTCGCGAGTTGGCCTTGGAGCGGTGTTGATGCAGGACGGTAGGGTGATTGCCTACGCGTCCAGACAATTGAAGATACATGAGAAGAATTACCCTGTCCATGACCTTGAGTTAGCTGCCATTGTTCATGCCTTGAAGATCTGGCGTCATTATTT
>ML376870.1:58402-202618 GCA_005239525.1 Nicotiana knightiana
GAGTTTGCAGCACATATTCAGGCAGAAGGATCTAAATTTGCGCCAACGTAGATGGTTAGAGTTGCTAAAGGACTATGACATCATTATATTATACCACCCGGAGAAGGCCAATGTGGTGGCCAACGCCTTGAGTCGCCGGGCGGAGAGTTTGGGGAGTTTGGCATACCTTCATGCAGCTGAGAGGCCTTTAGACTTAGATGTCCAGTCCTTATCCAGTCAGTCCGTGAGATTGAATCTTTCTGAGCCTTGCCGGGTATTAGCTTGTGTGGTTGCTCGATCTTCCCTTTATGACCGTATCAGAAAGCGCCAATATGATGATCCCCACTTTTTGATCCTTCAGGATAGAGTCTGGTGGGGTGATGCAAGGGATGTGACTATAGGAAATGATGGTGTGATGAGGATGCAGGGTCGGATCTGTGTGCCCAATGTGGATGGGCTTCGGGAGTTGATTTTAGCTGAGGCCCACAGTTCGCGGTATTCCATCCATCTGGGTACCACGAAGATGTACCAGGATCTGAGACAGCACTATTGGTGGCGAAGAATAAAGAAGGATATAGCAGAGTTTGTAGCCAAGTGTCTCAACTGTCAGCAGGTCAAATGTGAGCATCAGAGACCGGGAGGGTTACTTCAGCAGATTGAGCTTCCAGAGTGGAAGTGGGAGCGGATCACCATGGACTTTGTGGTTGGACTTCCTCGGACTTTGAGGAAGCATGATGCTATTTGGGTGATTGTGGATCGGCTGACCAAATCAGCCCATTTCATTCCGGTACTGACTACTTATTCATCGGGGCGGTTCGCGGAGATTTATATTCGGGAGATCGTCCGTCTGCATGGTATTCCAGTTTCTATTATCTCGGACAGAGGTACTCAGTTCACTTCACGGTTCTGGAGAGTCGCTCAGTAGGAGTTAGGTACCAGGGTGGAGTTGAGCACGGCATTTCACCCCCAGACGGACGGACAGTCCGAGCACACTATTCAGGTTCTTGAGGATATGCTCTGTGTGTGTGTGTGATTGAGTTTGGAGGGTCTTGGGATCAGTTGCTGCCATTGGCGGAGTTTGCTTACAACAACAGTTATCAATCCAGCATTCATATGGCGCCGTATGAGGCTTTATATGGTAGGAGGTGCAGATCTCCGGTGGGTTGGTTTGAGCCCGGGTGACGCCAGGCTATTGGGCACAGAGTTGGTTCAGGATGCATTGGAGAAGGTCAAGGTGATTCAGGATAGACTCCGTACAGCCCAGTCCAGACAGAAGAGTTACGCGGACCGGAAGGTTCGTGATGTTTCATATATGGTCGGAGAGCGGGTTCTGCTTTGGGTTTTGCCTATGAAGGGCGTTATGAGATTTGGGAAGAAAGGGAAGTTGAGTCCGAGGTTTATTGGCCCTTTTGAGATATTGAGGCGTGTTGGGGAGGTTGCATATGAGCTTGCCTTACCTTCCAGCTTGGCAGGAGTTCATCCGGTATTTCATGTTTCGATGCTCCGGAGGTATCACGGTGACCCGTCTCATGTCTTGGATTTCAGTTCAGTCCACTTGGACAACGATCTATCATATGTTGAGGAGCCTGTAGCTATACTGGATAGGCAGGTCAGAAAGCTCAGGTCGAAGAACATTGCTTCAGTAAGGGTTCAGTGGCGGGGTCAGTCGGCCGAGGAGGCGACCTGGGAGGCCAAGCAGGATATGCGCAGCAATTACCCTCATCTTTTCACTACTTCAGGTATGTCTTTATGCTCGTTCGAGGACGAACAAAGTTTTAAGTGTAGGAGGATGTGACGACCCGGTCGGTTGTCTCAAGAACGATCCCCTATTAACAGTTTTTCCCAAGTTTATTTCTGCTAAATTGAATTGCCGGGACGTTCGGTTTTGAGTTTCGGAGAGTTTTGGGACACTTAGTCCCTAAATGAGAGCTTAAGTGTTGGAAAGTTGCCCGTAGTTGGAGCAGTGTGAAGACGGCATCAGAATGGAAATTCGATGGTTCCGTTAGCTCCGTTAGGTGATTTCGGGGTTGAGAGCTTGTTCGGAATGTATTTTGGAAGTCCGTAGCTCATTTAGGCTTGAAATGCCGAAGTTTGAATTTTTAGAGTCTCCAGCCCGATAGTGAATTTTTGATCCGAGGGTGCGAATGGAATTCCGGAAGTTGAGTAGTTCTGTCATGTCATTTGGGATGTGTGTGCAAAATTTGAGGTCATTCGGATGAGTTTAGACGTGTTTCGGCATCGGATGTGAATTTTAGAATTTTCCTAAGTTCCTAGGCTTGAACCTATGCATAATCGATGTTTTTGATGTTATGAGACGTGTTTTTAAGGCTCGACCTAGTTCGAATGAAGTATTAAGGTTGGTTGGTGGTTTTGGTTGATGTCCTGAGGGCCTCGAGGTTGTTTCGGATGCTTAGCGGGAGAAACATTGGGACTTAGCTACTGCTGAACCAGGCCTCTTCTGGTGTCTTCGCACCTGCGAAGGTTTTTCCGCAGGTTCGGACTCGCAGGCACGTGGGGCTTGATCGCAGGTGCAATAGGGGGAGATTGACTAGTGTTCGCAGGCATGACCTAGGTTCCGCAGGTGCGGGACCGCAGGCGCGACCAAATGACTGCAGGTGCGGCCCCAGTGGACTTAAGTGAATCTCGCCCCTATGATGCTTTTTCCGCAGGTGCGGTTATTGGGACCGCAGGTACGAGATCCCTGTGTGTTTTATTCCAAAAATCTGAGAGTTTATTTCATAAGTCTAAAAATCATGTAAGGGCTCAAGAATTGGCGATTTTCTGTGGGTTTTGATGAGAAGGATCATAGGTAACATTTTCTAATCCTAATTCATTGTTAGACCATTAATTTCCGTTGTTTTCTTTAGTTTAATTATCAAAAATGGGGGGAAAACCATAGGAAATTGATGAAATTTTCCCAACCCAAAATTCTGAAAATTTATGGGGTTTTTGGCATCGGATTTCGATTGTTTCTGGTTGAATGAGTACGTGAGTTAATGGGTGTCCGGAAAATATAACTTTTATCCGATTCCGAGATGTGGGATCGGGGGGTGTTTTGGTCATTTTACCTAATTTCGCGCCTTATCTTGAATTAAACAGTGAAAATCAGTTGCATGAGATGTCATTTACGATATGTAATTGAATTGTATAGATTTGGGCCATTTGGAGTCGATACTCGTGGCAAACGTGTGGTTTCGAGTTGATTTTGAGCCGGTTCGAGGTAAGTGGCTTGTCTAACCTTGTGTGGGAGACCTTTCCCCTTAGGATGTGATATTTGGTAATTGAATGCCTTGTACGTGAGGTGACGAGCGCATACTTGTGCTAATTGTTGAAAATCCGGTTTTACTTTAAATATTTAGACTGAGTTACTTTCTTACCTGCTTTATTCTACTTGCAATTATAGCCCATGTTAGTTTAGAAAAGCATGCCTAGTTGACTTGAATTTCCTATTTGCTTAAGTTTCTTTAATTGTACTACATGAAGCATGTTAGACTAGAACTACTTGTTGCCTTTTATTTTTGTACTCTATTTCTGAATATCTTCTTGTTGTGCCTGCATATTTACTTTGGGACTACGGGACGGTATCCCGAGAGATCCCCCTACATATTTACTTTGGGACTACGGGATGGTATCCCCGGAGATCCCCCTGCATATCTACTTTGGGACTACGGGACGGTATCCCGGGAAATCCCCCTACATAATTACTTTGGGATTACGGGACGGTATCCCGGGAGATCCCCCTGCATATTTACTTTGGGACTACGGGACGGTATCCCGGGAGATCCCCCTGCATATTTACTTTGGGACTACGGGACGGTATCCCGGGAGATCCCCCTGCATATTTACTTTGGGTTTACGGGACGCTATCCCGGGAGATCCCCCCACATATTTACTTTGGGACTACGGGACGGTATCCCGAGAGATCCTTCGGATATTCATATGATGGACTACGGTATGGTATCTCGGGAGATCCACTGCACAGTTGAGAAAAGGACTACAGGACGGTATCCTGGGAGATCCTCATTGTTACCATTGTTATTGAGTTGTTCATATTCCGTGTTTACTCTGTTCTTGTGTTTTGTTATTGCCTTGTTGACATGTCTTATTTCACTGCTATATTCATTATTACTGTCTGTTTTTATACTGTAAATCCCTATTATATTGTTTAACCTCAGTAGGGCCCTGACCTTCCTCGTCACTATCCGATCGAGGTTAGGCTTGGCACTTATTGAGTACCGTTGTGGTGTACTCATGCCCTTTCCTGCGCATATTTTTTCATGTGCAGATCCAGGTATTTCCAATCAGGCGCACTATCCCCGAGGTTGAGAGACACAGCAGAGACTTCGAGGTACATCTTTCGCATCCGCAGACCAGGAGTCTCTATCTTATTCCAGCTTTTGTGAAAAGTTTATCCTTCCTTACAGCTGTATAGACATTCTGGAGTTAGAGCAGTGTATTATATTCTGTTAGCCTGTGGTTCCCGTGAGTTTCCGGGTTTTGGGGTGGCATTGTAGACTTCCATATTATTTTGGGTTGTATATTCCAAGCGGCATTTATTTACAGTCCTTCTTTTAGATTTGTTCCGTTTTTACTTAATTATTCCGCAACTTATGTTGATATTCCGCATTGCTAGGCTTACCTAGTTATAGGGACTAGGTGCCGTCATGACATGTTCACGGAGGGCGAACTGGGGTCGTGACACTCATAGATCACTCTAGAACATGAATAAACTCAACCACAATCGAATGGTACATTCCTCAATAATAGAAATTCGGAGCCAACAATTCCGACCCGGTGCAGAACACACGCCCATATTAGCCTACCAATAACCCTTCACCCACAACAGATAGATAACTTATCGAAAAGTTCACAATGACGGAATCATGGTACATACTAACATCCGACTAGCTCTGCTCACATTTTCATAGTTCACTACCACAAAATAACCTGTTTATGAGAACTCTCAGTCTCGAAGTCCATGAAGCACACGGATTACTATATCTGATCTCAACTCCACCGCTCGAATACATGACACATCCCAAATACTCAATCATTCCATGAGGGATACCCCTATGATTCTTCCGTGTTACCAAGCAACCTGGAATATCAACATCCGATCCAACAAGAGAGCGCCCCAATACCAATGAAGTACCTTTAACTCCACACATGACCTTTCAAAAATGTATACCCTCATCAAGCCACCCCACAGTGATATCATCTACCAAGTCATCTGAAACTGTTCATGCTGCCTAAGAAATTTGTTTTTACCTTCCTTCCAGAACTGAACTGTGACCTCACATATGCAAATCTCAACTCTACCCACATACCGCATACGCCATGCCATCCCAAGGCAATTATTGGAACTTTTTGATCCCTTCCGAGCCACCGGCAACTACGTACCCAACTAGCCAATAAATTCCATTTGATCCCATTTAGAAGCAAATTCACTACACGTCACCCGCACCTCATGCCAGAAGAAAATATGCACCCTTAACCGTGGTGGAAACCATCAGGAGCTATCTGAAATCCCATTTTCGCAACACCAAACTATCAGGATTGAATCCTTCTAACTCAACCAAGCTATGTAGGCCACCAAAAATCCAAGAGCATTCTAAGCACACCCATACAAACTCGTCACCTCATGAACACCCAAAGAACTAATCGTATCCCTTACCATGCCAATCCGACATACTACCAAGTTGTCCTATTTACCCAAGTTTCTTCTGACTTACCTTCAAATTGATACTTCTCCCTGTCGTAATACCATAATTTCCAACCCAGACTCACCACACGCGACCCAAGCACAAAACTATATCGCTTAAGGCTCATAATCCGCCCAAAAGTACCACATTCAAAATACTTACCCTGAAGAGACTTCCTGCGAATCTAAAGCCATTACCTTCACCTTCCTAATACTGATATGTATAATCCGTGATGATGTAGAAACACCACAAGTCTTGACACCCTCCAACATAAATCTCAATCACACTGACCAATTAGACAGAATCGACCTGACCCGTTTGCACACTAACATACTAGGATAGTAACCTACTCACTTGAAGCCACAAGCAAATTCATACACTGCACACACTACACCTTTTATAATTTCCACTAAATCATTCAATAGAACCCAATTACCCAATAGAGTACATAACAACCTATATCGAAGAAATTTCCATTATTCGTGTCATTTCCAGAACCTGCATCTGCAGGTCATAACCGATCCACCGATATACCTCGAACTGAAACCAATACCACACATAATTGTGCAATCAACTTATCATTAACAGACTCCCCCACTTGGCTCAAAGCCAACGATCGAGACAAACAATAACTCACAATGCCCATAATAACACCACCAGTCTAACAGATCAAGTCATCTACAAATCTCGCATTCACCATTGTAACAGTCATGCCAACTTCCACAAGCGATCTAAACTCGTAATACAACATATATCATTTACTGGTAGAAGAGAACTTATTACAAAACTACATAGGGATCACACACCCTAGGACAATCCGTAGGAGATACCCCTGCCCGCTAGCCTCAAACATAATATCTCTCTATACACTTTCGAAGACCATAACTATCACGCAATCGCTACACCCTTCTGAATCTAAACACAAACAACACCTACCCTCGAGGCATCACAATACGCGGTAAGAACTTGAAGCTGATGGCAGAACTAACACTGGAGCGGTGGTCACAGAAATCTCGAGCTTCTGGAAGCTCTACCCACACATGTCTGACCATATGGATACCCTTACTGGACACCGCCCCAAGAATGCTACTGAACCAAGCAAAAATTCACACTCGGAGAATTTTGCATAGAGGCTTTCCTCCCTGAATCCTTATAGTGCCATCCTCAAATACTGAGTATGCTACTCCTGGCTACGGGAATATGCCAGGACGCCATCAATGAATACAATAACAAGGAGTGCTAATACACCTGGAATACACCATTAATCAAATAAATGAATGCTATTGGGGCAATGATCAGCTCAAAAGACATCACCAGGAACTCATAATCCAATAGAAAGATCCGCTTCACTCCACAACTACACAACATGAGAAGTCTTCTAATACACTCACAACTCGAATCCATATACCAAACCAAGACAGAAATCAAACATTCAATAGTCATTGCCACATTTCTAGCCAACCCTTTTGTCACAATCAACAACCTGAACGCAGCCAACCATCAAATTACACTCACCACGTAGCCATCTATTCACCAATTCTCATCAATAATAACACAAACGGACATATAAGTCCCCGAATGCACGGCTCACACAATCGAAACCTCAGCACTCAGGCCACAGAATGAATCTGGCCTCAAGTCCTCCAGACTGGCCCATTACCAACATGTCAAAATCACATCTAATCCATGGAAGTCACAAGTCGTCGATGCACAGCTGATACCAAGCGCTCTCGAATATTAAATACAACCCCCGAGATCCCGGAGTCACAAGTCATGAGCATCTACATAAAATATACAACTCAAAAGAAAATAAATTCTATAATAGTAAGCAGGAGAAAGAGAGGGACTGCGGACGCATGCAGCTACCTCGCAAACCTCCGAGAAATATCTGGAACAGATACACAGCGCACCCTGCCCTAACACCTGGATCTGCACACAAGGTGTAGGGAGTAATGTGAGTACACCAACTCAGTAGAAATGAAAATAAATCAGGTCTCAGCAACAAGAAACACATAAAAAGAAATTCATCAATTCACAATAAGCACAGCCTTTCTTTCCAACAATGTATACGTTAAATCATCACGCTTAAAAGCCAATTTCAGTAAAAATCATTTGGAAATTTACTTGCCAATAGTTTCAACATAACTTTCAAGAAGTTTAGTGCAAAAATGCTGAAAATCATAAAAAGGCCCCTCGGCCAAAACATATTTCATAAGTTCAGAGTGAAAGTGGTAAAATCATAAGTAGCCCCTCGGGAAAAAACATGTATCATAATCAGCCCCTCGGGCATGCCTCACAGTCACTCATAATCAGCCCCTCGGGCATACCTCACAATCACTCATGCCTCCAAATCACTAGTCACTCGGCACTCGCACTCAGTAGGTACCTGCTCTCACTGGGGGTGTGTACAGACTCCGGAGGGGCTCCTTCAGCACAAGCGCTAATATGAAGCCACCTCGTGGCGTATCATATCCTCACGATCAGGCCCTCGGCCTCACTCAGTCAGAACCTCTCAAAAGCCCCTCGGGCGTATCAGTAAAAATGGGGTACTCGACCCAAAACATCATTTTCATATCTTAAAATACTGTAAACCAGGCTGAGTTTTGAAAACAGTAAGCACAATGTGACTGAGTGTAAATCATCAATAAACAGTGAGAAAATAGCAGTAAAAAGCCCCCAAGGGGTCTAAACAAGTCGGCATGAGGCCCTAAACATGGCTTATGGCCCAAATATAGCAATAGTCTTTAGAACACAGTTTAACATATGATTCAGAGTATAATACCCAACTCAATAGTTCTCGCGGAGAGGACCAAGTCCAATCCAAAAATCAGTGCGCGCCACATACTCGTCATCCGACATGTGCGCCATTCTAAAAGAAGTGAGAAATATGAAGTCCGGGGTTTCATACCCTCAGGACAAGATTTATAGCCATTACTTACCTCCACCGGGCCACAACACTAATCCGTGATGCTCTTGCCCCTCAAATTTTCTCCCGATTGCTCCGAATCTAACCAAAACCAGTTTAACATCATCAATATATGCTAAAGGAACACAACCCAATCGAAAACTATCAATTTATACAAAAATCTCGAAATTCGGCCAAACCCAAACCTTGGACCCACGTCTCGAAATTTGATAAAATTTACATCACTAGAAACCTCGTCCTCCCACGATTCTACACATACCAAGAACACCACAACCGGACGACAATTGCCTACCCAAATCGCCAAAAGAATTTTTCCAAACCTCCTCCCATTTTTTCCAAACTTTTTATACTTTAAATCCTTCAAATTACAAGCCTAATCCGAACAAAATAGCATAGAAAAGACTTTTATAATCCGGGAACTTACCTCCACTGAAGACCCTCGAATTCTTTCTTCAATTTGCCCTCAAATAAGCTCCAACCGCATGCAACAATGGTAGAATAACCAAAATTTCGTGGAGGCCCTCTTTTATACTGTTCTGCCCAGTTAATTCGCACATGTGGACCTTTCCTCACACCTGCGGACCCGCACATGCGGTCCCAGGTGCACACCTGTGAAGTCCCACTAACAGACCAAATTCTCGCACATGTGGCTTCGCAAGCGCGGCCAACTCTTCGCACCTGCAGACTCCTCCTGCCTAGCCTCATTTCGCACCTACGCATGGACCTTCGCACCTGCGGCGTCGCACCTACGGCTAGCCATCCGCAGGTGCGGCCATACCAGTAGCTTTACACCAACAGCCATTTGCTGGCAAATTTTCCAAGTTCAAACCCCCGCCAACCATTCGAAATTAATCCCGAGCCCTCGGGGCCCCAACCAAACATACCAACACACCCCATAGCATCATTCAAACTTAGTCGAGCCTTCGAAACACCAAAAACACCAAAATTACATCAAATTCAAACTTATGAACTTTGAAATTTCTAAATCTCGCCAATGATGCCGAAACCAGCCAAACACATCTAATTGACCTGAAATTTTGCACACATATCCAAAATAAAATTATGGACTTGTTCCAACTTCCGGAATTCCATTCTGACCCCGATAGCCTATTTTCCACTGCCGACCGAAAATCGCCAAAAACTAACTTTTGCTAATTCAAGCCTAATTCTACTCCGGACATCAAAACTACATTCCGAACACACTCCTGCGTCCCAAATCACCTAATGAAACTATTCGAGCCATAAAATCCACATTCCGAGGTCGTTTACCAATAAGTCAACTTTCAGTTGACTTTTCCACTATTGAACCAAGTTAAGAGACTAAGTCTCATTTCTCACCACGGCCACTCGGAACCCGAACCAACCGACCCAACACACATAAATGAAGTTGAACCACATATAATGAAGCAGAAACGGGGGAAACGGGGCTAAACTCTCGAAACACCGGCCGGGTCGTTACACAAACATATAACATAGTATTGAACCTTTACACCTAGTCACACGACATAGGGTATTTAGCTTAATAGACATAAGCATAACTTAAGGTATTTATAATCGACTTAATTATTGCAATTATGTACACGCACGCGTGACATAGTTATGATGCCAAAAACAAATCAAGGTATATGTTTGTGTGACCATGGTCAAACCATCTTAGTAAATAAAATGCCTTAATCAAACACTTGTAGAAATACTTTAGGAGCAGATTTTCAAATTACTATTGTGATTGCGTACATGTTCGCAGGACGTGATCCCGATATTTAAATAAATTCAAGGTACGCGTTCGCACGACTTTGACCAAACTTTTTCTCAAATAAACTAAGCGTCGTGAATTGTGTACATGTATGCGTGACTAAATTTTTGACACATATTAAGAACTAAATGAGTATACGTACGGGTAACTCGCATTAAGATAATCCTTTAGATAAATCAAGTAATTACAAGCGGTAAAGGTAAATATACATAGGTCCTTAAATAAGTAAATAAAAAATTTAAGCCAAATATAAATTGCTAAGCGACCATGCTAAAACCACGGAATTCGGGAGTTCCTAACACCTTCTCCCAGGTTAACAGAATTTCGTACTCGGTCTTCTGGTTGCGGAGACTTTTAACGGAGTCAACTTTCCTCGATTTGAATTTTAAAATAAATCGGTAACTTGGGACACCATAATTATTCCTAGTGGAGACTCTTAAATTAATCAAATAATGTCACTTAAATTGAAAAAACTCCATTATCCCCCTTTTGGGAAAAAGGAGGTGTGACAATTACTCCACCTAGGCTAGTCTTATTACTTACTAGGTACCGATTATGGTATACTCATACTATGCTTCAGCATATTTTTGTGCATATCCAGGTAACTCAGAGTGTGTTAGGCGTTGGTGAGCTGATTATGAGTTGCCGTGGAAACTTCAGGGTATACCTTCCATTATTTTCCTTCCTATTGTTTATTATTTCTCCAAAATAGTGTTGTATTTTGAGATTTCCCATTAACTCTCTACAGAGCTTACTGGGTTTTGGAATTGTGATTGGTATTACCATATTGGATATTTTTTGGGTCACACTCTCCATTTTATTTAAAATTAAGTTGTTATCTTTTTTGTCAATGTTGTTGTGTGGTAGGCTTACCTAGTCTTTAAGACTACGTCCCATCACAATCCTTAAGGTGGGATTTTGGTTCGTGACGCTCAAGCACGTTTCGGCGCATTATGTGAAAATATTGAAAAGATGAGTTTTAACCTGAAAATTCTTGAGTTTTAATGGTTGATTCTTGATATTTGATGTTATTTTGATGAAGTGAGTTAGCGAGAGAGTTTGTATGATGTTATTACACTTGTGCGCTTGTCTGTTTTGGAACCTAAGGGGATCGGTTGAGTTTCAGATGTGTTACGAAATAATTTTGGACTGTTGAGGAATGTTGGTGCATCAAGTCTGCAGATCTCGCAATTTGCGAGGACCTGATTACAAATGTGAGCCTCGCATGTGCGAGACAATGCTCAAATTCACGATACTTAGAAGGGGTAGGAGACTTTGCAAATGCAAAGCCAGAGGCACATTTCCGATAGGTGGATTGATCGCATTTGCGACACTGGCTAGATTGGGGAAGCTTCGCAAAAGCGAAGCTTGGACCACATTTTCCAAGGTGGGAACTTCACAAACGCAAGATACTTTTCGCGTTTGTGATATTTGTGATGCTCAGACACTATTTACAATTGCAAATAGTGATTCGCTTTTGCGATGGTCGTAATTGCGACATTTGCAGCTACATAAAATGTGGGAATTTCAGGACTTAACCCATTCTTTACCATTTTCAACCCTACACTCCATAAAGGCGATTTTTGAAGAGTCGTTTCTTCCCAAATTCATTGGTAAGTAACTTTAATTTATTTTCAATCAATTTATATTACTTTTTCATGAATTTCTTCATCAAATCTATGAATTTCTTCGTAGAAATTTTGGGTTTTGGGTAGAATTTAGGGATTTTATAAAATTGAGATTTAGACCTCAAATTGAGGTTAGATTTCGAAAAAAAATACATATTCGGGCTCGGGAATGGTTAATCGGGATTTGATCGTAATCTCAGGTTTCATCCATATGGGCTCGGGTTGACTTTTTATTTAATTTTTCAATTTTCTTATAGATTGAACCTTTTTCATTCTCGAGTAGTTTCTAAAGCTTGTTTTGAATTGTTTGAACAATGTTTGGCTAGATTCGAATGGTTTGGAGGCTTGTTCTAAAGAAAAAGACATTGTTGATTGTTGATTGTGTTCCGTGAAGAGGTAAGTGTCTTGCCTAGCTTTGTTGAGAGAATTTTTCCTAGAAAAATGATATTGTTCTCTACATGGGGGAGTGATGAGCATATATACATGGTTATCCATACTCGGGGTAGATTATATGATTCTTTGTACCTTGTTGGACATTGTGATTTTCTTGCCTCATGTTTTACCTGACTTCTATAATAGTATGCGCACAATTTCAATGCTAGAGACCATGATATCTAACTACAGCTTAATTAAATATAGTGGACTATTTGTGAGACTATTGATGTACTAAAATCGGTTGTAACAATACGTATATCATAAACAGATATCTATGTTCGTTATTGTTAAGATGCTTGGGTTTCATGTTTATGCTAAATATCATGTTTGAGCTTTGTTGTGATACTTTAACATTGGGGTTCTTGAAGTTTATTGATTTGCTTATTGATGCAAAAGTTGTGGATATCGGTCACGTGGTGTTTTATGCTTAATCACTCTTCTTAGTATTATCCATGCTTCCTACCTTGCTTGATGTTGATGTATATATGCTTGATGAGGAAGAGCGAATTCCACTATGGGTGTTTTCATGGTTGTGATGAAGAGTGACTTATGCATGAAGTGTCACGACCCAAAATCCATTAAGGTCGTGATGGCACCAGACACCACTATCAGGCAAGCCAACACTCAATAGTTAATTAAATTCTCATTTTAGTAGTTTTGAAATCATTTCTTTTCATTACATTAAATAGTAAATAAGGAACTTCCACTGGGTATATAAAGTACTTTTAACCAATTCAACTAACGAATAAATCACATAGTCATCACAGAATCCGATGTCACAAGTGCATGAGCAATTTCTAAGGAAACACATAAAATACAATAACCGCCCGGAATACAAATGGGATAGCAAAGAAAGTACAACACAATACTCTGAAGGAGACTCTGCTGGCTATGGGTCGTCTCGAGATAAGCAGCTCACCTAAGTCCTCCTATCAGCCATGCCACTACATCAAGCGGGGCCACTAAATATGCATGTACATGTGCAACAAAATGCACAGCAAGTGTAGCATGAGTACGAAAACAACATGTACCCAGTAAGTATCCCGCCTAACCTTGAAGAGGTAGTGACGAGAGGTCGACTTTGACACTTAATAGAGTTCAAATTAATATAATCAAATGTGATGTCAAAGATGGATGTTATTATAAAATAACATATAACAGCAGGAAAGGACAACTTCTTCCATAAGTTATAAATCCTAGTTTCCGTCATCTCGGCTAACAACTCATATCTTAAGGCAATTAAACAGTTCAAATCACAGATGGTATCCGGCAAATATCATGCGCAGGAAATGCTGAGGGTCGAACGGCCCGAACCAACATAAATGTAAGTTGTGCTCTGCCGAAAGGTCGAACGGCGCGAACTATAGATGCATATATTAACCTGTCGTGGCATACAGCCCACTCCCATGAGAGTAGTGGAAGAAGTCACCCCGCTCGCGGAATATAAATTTCGAAGCGGTCACACATAATCATACACATTCAAACAGTCCACCCCGACTACATCGGGAAAACAAGTACCCAAGAAAATGACAATTTCTCTTTTAATGGTCACGAAGATAGTATTTAAATCTTTTCTAGAAATTCGTTTGCCAAGATCGTTAAGGTTTAAAAATCTTTAAATTCACCAGTAAAGTTACAAGTACGACAAATAAAATATGACTTTGGGTCCCAGACTACCCGGACATAAGCATAATAGTAGCTACGCACGAACTCTCGTCACCTCGTATGTACGTAGCCCCCCACAGTAGTATCACATAATTAATTATTTCACCTATGGGGACAATTCTCTCTTACAAGATTAGAAAGGAGACTTACCTCACTCCGAAGATTCATAACTGGCTTCCAAGCCCTTCTGACGACTCAATTTGATGCACAACGCCCCAAAACTATCCAAATGACATGCAAACCAATGAAAATATACTCTAATACTTATAACAATTCAATTTATATAGATTCCCAACTCTGCTCAAAAAGTCGGTAAAATCACCTCGGGCCCACGTGCCCGGATTCCGAAATTTTTCAAAGATAAAGATTACCCATAACTTTATGAACTCAAATATATAATCCTCTTTCAATTTCATGCCCAAATTCGTGGTAAAATCCAAAAATACAAATTCTAGGTCTTTCTTCAAAAATCCCAAATTTTCATGTCTAATCCATGTATAATCCAAGTATTTAACCCAAAATGGGAAGATGCCGAAAATGCCACTCCAAAATTGCTCAAAAATCGCCTTCCATGGAAGAAATGAAGTGCAAATGAACCAAGACCTCGGTTTAAAATAACACACTGCCCAGCCCCGACCTTCGCACCTGCGGCCTCCAGCCTCGCACCTACATGCCTGTAGGTGCGCCCAAGCACCTGCACTTGTGGCTTCCCCAGCTCCAGCCAAATATCGAATCTGCGAGCCACATGCCACACCCGCGACTCTCGCAGCTGCGGCCCTTATTGCGCAGGTGCGATCGCACCAGACACCAGATGCTTCAGCCCTTCTTCAAACTCCAAATTTGATCCGTTAACCACTCGGAATCCACCCGAGGCCCCCGGGACCCCGTCCAATCACACCAACCTGTTCCAAAACATAATGCGGACCTTCTCGAGGCCTCAAATCACCTCAAATAACATCGAAACAATGGATCGCAACTCAATTGAATATTTATAAACTTGGAATTTCCAACTTCTACGTTCGATGCCGAAACCTATCAAATCACGTCCGATTGACCCCAAATTTTGCACACAAGTCATTCAACATTACGGACCTACCACAACTCCCGGAATCGAAATCCGACCTCGACATCAAAATTTCCACTTCCGGTCGGACTTCTAAAAAAAACTTCAAATTTCTAACTTTATCCAAATGACTTCGAAATGACCTACGAACCTCCGAATTTACTTCTGATCATGCTCCTAAAACCAGAACACCATACGGAGCTATTCCCTGACTCAGAATCCCACACGGACATCAATAACGCTGAAATGCACTTCAACCCAGACTTATGAAATTCTTCTAAAATGCTAACTTCCACAATATGCGCCGAAAAGCTCCCGGGTCATCCAAAACCCGATCTGAACATACGCCCAAGTCCGAAATCATCATACGAACCTTCTGGAACCTTCAAATCTTGATTCTGAGGTCATTTACTCAAAAATCCAATCTCAGTAAATTCTTCCAACTTAAGGCTTTCGAAATGAGAATTTTCTTTCCAATTTGACCCCGAACTTCCCGAAATTCAATTCTGACCACGCCTACAAGTCATAATACCTGAAATGAAGCTGCTCATGGTCTCAAACCTCCAAACGACGCATTAGATCTCAAAACGACCGGTCGGGTCATTACATTCTCTCCCACTTAAACATACGTTCGTCCTCGAACGTGCTAAGAACTGCTCTGGAGTTGTCTAAAATCACTATTTAACACCTCGTGCACCTACCTTCGCTACCACCACTCAGTTGAGTAAATTTGCTCGACAAATCTGGAGATATCCTCTTTTACTTAGCCAGAATTGTCCTTAGAGCTCAATTCCAACATCCAAAATTCTCTGGCGGACCCACTTCCAATATATGAACGCCATATCAATCACTATATGATGTACCAGAACATGACTGCATTCCTTTACTGGATTATCACCATACACCGCATAATTCATCATCTAACCATAATGACGTTCCCTGATCTTAATAGCCAATATTCCACGAATCTGATGCTCCCAACACACCTCATGACACATATATATAAGTCCTGCTATAATGCTTATGATACCACCACAACGGAGATGAGTAGAAGTTCATAACCAACTGCAACGTCAACAAATCATTGCACCTCTCCTCCTGACTAGAATCATCACTTCATTATGAGTCGAATAATGGTATTTGTTCTTTAATATACTTCACATAATATTATCGCACTGATCCCTGATCCAATAATCTCGTCTCATCCAGTATGAACTGCTCAGGCAACAAATCACCCCAGACATGACCAACAGTCTCACATGATGCCACAATTCACCAATAGGCCACAACTCGAACGCGATACATAAAGAAATGACTCAGGAAAGGACTACTCAACTCATGCAACTATTATGAACTTTCCTCATAAAATAGGAAGACACACAAAATAGAATTTAGAAAACCGTACTCAACATCACACTGTTGCGGCGTGCGACCCGATCCAAACAACATACCCGTGGCAGCGTGCCACCCGATCCAATCATAAATTCACATAAGGAGATACACACCGAGCTGAATTGCTCACTATTACAAAATACTGAATATCGGTCACAAACACTCTAAGTACATAATACCATCCTGGGGAGACTGATAGAGTCATACGCTACAAAACTCAAGCACAACTGAGGTGCGATATATATATACTCTGAATCTCAAGAGCTATCCTGCTCACATAACATCATCACTACGCGGAACCTCAACACATAAGAAATTATCAAGTCGTTTCACAACTCACACGGCACAATCATAATATTACATGAAATGGATGAGGATGGAAGAAGATCTAATGTTCTAATACCTCTCCATGAGAAGCGCTATACCGAAATGAACACACCTAACTCTTACGGATCCCATAATCATATTTAAATCCATCCACAACCCTCAAGTTGATTATGCTCGCACTGAACTAGGCTAATAGCCTTACCTGGGTCCATAATAACCCATTTTTCTCATAACACACAATAACATCCATCGTAGCCGGGGCAAACTCCCACAATCCACAATCAAATGAACCGAGCGCCCTCCAGGCATAAACTCTCAATAAGCCATCTTACCATATCCTTCATACTTAATTCAAACCTTCAATCAATCAAGTGACCACATGCCGCCCTTATACAATCCTCGCGTGGAATACACTTCCAAGACCTCATGCACTAGATAACAAGTCTGCACCTCCATACCACCGGCCATACAAATATTGTAAAGCCCACCAAGAAATCTGCAACCAAAACGCAAAGCCTCTTACACAACCACTGATCTCAGGTGATGCTGAAGACAATACCAGCTTACTCTAAACATTCAAATCCCTTTCCTTGCTCATCCGATCTCGTGACATCTTGGTCCACACCGAACCGCAACCTTGATCCTTACTTTCAAATTTCGTACCACTCACTGCACCTAACGTGCCAGTATGCGATAGCACAAGAATTTCATCATACCTCCTGGACCACTATTAGAGAAAACACTTCATCATATAAAAACCTTTTACTTAACTGACTTCACGAGAACCATAACATCACACGAGTGAATTCTGATAATCACAAAACATGCAAATCTTCAAGTAATAGCCTATACCACCATAATCCTTCCGAGATCCACCTACACATAACAGGACATAGTACTTGGATGCCTCCAAATAAAATCAATCACGGTGGCCATCTGGCACTCGCACGCATCGTCACCAATCGTATGCATAACTAATCACGCTGAAGGAGCTGATCACTGTCACCAATATGCAAATTCCACCATGGCTAACCATTTACCTTTTCCAAATTTACATTACTCGTGTCATTCCCAAACTCCACTTCTGCAGGACATAACTGATTCACCTTTATACCTCCAACTAAAATCGATACGACACTTAGCCGCGCACTCAACTTATCAACAGTAGACTTCCCCCACTTTGCTCAAGCCATAGATCAAGATCAACAATAACTCACAATGCCCATACGCTAACACCGCCATAATACTGCAGTGAGATTCAATTAAACCTTTCATAAGCTCATATAACATGACCCGTCTTATACCTTAATCCAGTTCGCACTCACCTTAGGGATGATGATAACTCCAAATCAACACATAGCAACTCGATTCGCACTCACTTCGAGTGATTCCATTCCATGAGACTACTTTGTCTCCGGACCCATGAACCGTTTTGTGCTCTCCTTGCACGCACATTCACATCTTCGACTAGCATCCCTATTCTGATAACCCTTCTATGAACCCGAAGTCATTTCTCCCTTCTATGAACCCAAATGCTACTCTGCACGTCGAAGATAACATAGAACACTCCAACCATTTTTCTCTTTCCCATTATTCCACTGCAGAAGCTCGATTCTTAACCATAATGTGGGCTTGAAATTCATAGACACCACATTCTGACCTTCGAATTTACTAGGACCATTGTTGAGAGTCACCCACTCTGGCTGGGTCCCGAGCATAATCCACTCCACGGCTTCGCTGGCACCTGAACACCCATCTTGAATAAGCACCCGACTGAATCACTTCCCTTGCAAATTACCTCTGTACTAAGCCTAAATCCTGAATCTCCCCAAAACCCGAACATGAGTCAATAAGGCCAACTATAGAACATTTTTATCAAATCCTTTTGCTCAAATTACCACTTGTATTATTTTCCTTTAGCTGAATCAACTCCTTAATACACCGATAACCCGGAACCTCACAAGTAGATAACCACTCAACCCAATCGTAGGCGGTGGGACTCTCCCACTTAGCTTGAATCTATTATTACACAACCCTGGAACCCACCAAGATTCTTTCTTCATTGATGACATGATCTCGCACAACCAACTCGTCAAACTCCTCAAAATCCTTATGTTAGCATTTCATGAACACTCCAAATCTCTAGCAGCATTTGCATACTCGGCCTCCTACCGGATAGCCAGTGAACCCTTTGTAGAAGCTTCTTCAACACCACGTGACCGCTAGCCTGTTCACAGGAGATAACCCACTTGTGTAAATCATATGCAGATATCTTCCAACAACGATTCATGGGATACAATCACTACGACATCATTAACCCATCCTGAACCCGTGCTCATTCACCAACTATACTAGTCCGTCCACTCTTCATGGACACCAACTGAATGTCCGACAATATCTTCCAATTCAAAATTACGTCGCATACTTCTTCATGTCAAACAACTCCCTTTTTGTTGCATCCCATCTCCCGTCGCAATAGCCAATATTTCACTTTAAGCTCTTGGACCCAATCACCATCCACTAAAATTCTCATATCACTCCAACCTTCTCCTCAAGATGCGCATCTATCTTACCACAGAACTCATATGCTACGCTGCCACTCTCCCACTTTGGTCAAACTCCCCCTCTAGGAAACTGCTCGACTTCCGCTTCTTACACCTGACCTTCTAGAATTATCTGCCACCTGACACTTCTCACATGTCCTTCCTCATGTCCTTCTGCCCAGCTGCAACCTTACATCAATATCCATGTCTGCAGCACTTGAATCGATAGATCACTACCAACCTCAACCCTTTCCGAAGATCCACCATCTCGAGCCATCAACATTAGAAATACCTATTCAATCCTGAATCACCGCACACCGCGATCTCTGATAGTCGCTTCTTCAATACTATCTCACTATATCCTTCCCAAAGGCGAATTGTAGAAGATCATAACACAGGCGAACTTAACATATTCAATCGAGTACGAGGACACCATGTCGTAGAAAAAAATTCCATCAGACTTGAAAACACCAAGTCTCCTTACTCCATCAACCCGAACCTGATCATCTATAGTCTGTTTGTTTTTCCTCTGCCGGAAATGAAATACTAAAATCTCGAAATCACGCTCTGATTAGAACTCCTATCAAGTCATTCATTGTCCCAACACATGGGCGAGCATCCAACCACCATTTCAATTAATGAGCGATAACCATTCATGAGCATCATAAAAACCTGAGCATCGCCTCAAAGCTCTCAGAAATGCAACTACTGAGCTGAAATGACATAATATCCTTCCGCAGAGCAACGACAATATCCCCAACCAACTACGCATGGATAAACATCATGCACCATATCTGTAGTACTATTAAGATTCCTCAAATTCCCAATTCATTACAAGCGCTTCGCGTCGCGTAAGATTGAGTAGGAAGAAAACATAGGCATAAGCCTCAAAGGAATCAAACCGCACGATGAGGAAATCAAGAAGGGAAGTACTCCTAACAGCCCTGTAGCCTCTCGAAGATAAATATAGATATCTCTGTACCGATCCGCAAGACTCTACTAGACTTGCTCATGACTCGTGCGACCTAAGAGAACCTAGTGCTCCGATACCATGTTGTCATGAACCAAAATCCATTAAGGTCATGATGGCACCGAACACCACTGTCAGGCAAACCAACACTCAATAGTTAATTAAATTCTCATTTTAGTAATTTTGAAATCATTTCTTTTCATTACATTAAATAGTAAATAATGAACTTCCACTAAGTATATAAAGTACTTTTAACTGATTCAACTAACGAATAAATCCCATAGTCATCCTAGAACCCGGTGTCACAAGTGCATGAGAAATTACTAAGGAAACACATAAAATACAATAACCGTTCAGAATACAAATAGGACAGCAAATAAAGTACAACACAATACTCTAAAGGAGACTCTGCTGGCTGCGGGTCGTCTCGAGAGAAGTAGCTCACCTAAGTCCCTATATCATCCATGCCACTGCGTCAAGCGGGGCCATTAGATATGCATGTACCTGTGCAACAAAATGCACAGCAAGTGTAGCATGAGTACGAAAATAACGTGTACCCAGTAAGTATCTCGCCTAACCTCGAAGAGGTAGTGACTAGAGTTCGACTTTGATACTTACTAGAGGTCAAATTAATATAATCATGTGTGATGTCAAACATGGATGTTATTATCAAATAACATATAACAGCAGGAAAGGACAACTTCTTCCATAAGTTATAAATCCCAGTTTCCGTCATCTCGGCTAACAACTCATATCTTAAGGCAATTAAACAGTTCAAATCACAGATGGTATCCAAAAAATATCATGTGCAGGAAATGTCGAGGGTCGAACGTCCCGAACTAACATAAATGTAAGTTGTGCTCTGCCGAAGGGTCGAACGGCGCGAACCATAGATGCATCTATTAACCTGTCATGGCGTATGGCCCACTCCTATGAGAGTAGTGGAAGAAATCAACCCGCTCGCAGAATATAAATTGTGAAGTGGTCACACATAATCATACACATTCAAATAGTCCACCCCAACTACATCGGGAAAACAACTACCCAAGAAAATAACAATTTCTCTTTTAATGGTCACAAAGATAGTATTCAAATCTTTTCTAGAAATTTGTTTGCCAAGATCTTTAAGGTTTAAAAATCTTTAAATACATCAGTAAAGTTACAAGTACGGAAAATAAAATATTTTTTTGGGTCCTAGACTACCCGGACATAAGCATAATAGTAGCTACGCACGGACTCTCGTCACCTCGTACGTACGTAGCCCCCCCACAAATAGTATCACATAATTAATTATTTCACCTATGGGGATAATTCCCTCTTACAAGGTTAGAAAGGAGACTTACCTCGCTTCGAAGATTCATAACCGGCTTCCAAGTCCTTCCGACGACTGTCGCACATGCGGCCCTTATTGCGCAGGTGTGATCGCACCAGACACCAGATGCTTCAGCCTTCCTCAAACTCCAAATTTGATCCGTTAACCACCCGGAATCCACCCGAGGCCCCCGGGAACCCGTCCAATCACACCAACCTGTTCCAAAACATAATACGGACCTGCTCGAGGCCTCAAATCACCTCAAATAACATCTAAACAATGGATCGCAACTCAATTGAATCTTTATAAACTTGGAATTTCCAACTTCTACGTTCGATGCTGAAACCTATCAAATCACGTCCGATTGACCCCAAATTTTGCACAATAGTCACATTTGACATTACGGACCTACCATAACTCCCGGAATCAGAATCGGAATTCGAACCCGGCATCAAAATTATCACTTCAGGTCAGACTTCTAAAAAAACTTCAAATTTCTAACTTTAGCCAAATGACTCCGAAATGACCTACGGACCTCCGAATTTACTTCCGATCGCGCTCCCAACACCAAAATCACCATACGAAGCTATTCCCTAACTCAGAATCTCACACGGACATCAATAACACTGAAATTCACTTGAACCCAGACTTATGAAATTCTTCTAAAATGCTAACTTCCACAATATGCACCGAAAATATTCCGGGTCATCCAAAACCCGATCCGAACATATGCCCAAGTTCGAAATCATCATACAAACTTGATGGAACCTTCAAATCCTGATTCTAAGGTCATTTACTCAAAAATCCAATCTCAGTCAATTCTTCCAACTTAAGGCTTTTGAAATGAGAATTTTCTTTCCAATTCGACTATGAACTTCCTGAAAATCAATTCCGACCACGCCTAAAAGTCATAATACCTGAAATGAAGCTTCTCATAACCTCAAACCGTTAAACGACACGTGAATGGTAATGTTATACATATTCTTGGTGAGGATGAGATAAATGCACGAAGAGTGTTGTTCTACCATTTAATTTGACATACATGCACATGTTTGGTAAGGATGAGGTAAATGCATGAAGGGTATTGTCGTGCCATTTGATTTGATATCTTGAAAACAATCCTCTTATTAGGAAGATTTGTGGGTTACTATGTTGATTTGGTGGTTATTACTTTAATATCATGATCATTAGAAAAGGGTTGGTAGGGATATTGAGGAACTGGTCGTTAATTCTTTTAGATAACCATTTACTATTTCTCATATTCGTTCTTGTAATCACCATTGTTTTTCCTAGCGTTGATTCTATTACAAATTTAACTGAACATGTTATATCAGTAAGTATCTTTTGACTTAAAACTTTGTCACTATTTCGCCGAGGTTAGTCAAGATACTTAGTGAGTACATGGGGTCAGTTGTACTCATACTACACTTCTGCATTTTGTGTGCGGATATTTGGAAGAGCGGCCGCGGAGTTCGAGAGTCTAGCATTGAAGACGTACCAGCACTCCCGATACAAGCTATCATTTGTTCGTGGTAGATTTGAAGTTATTACTCTGTTTATGTAATTTTTGAGCAGATGATGTATTTTTTTCCTCAAACTATAGTTGAACTCTTATTCATAGTCGCTCATGACTTGTACTACTAGTTCTAAGGGTAGTCGTTTTAAACTCTTGTGGCCATTTTATTCATTATCTTTGTTGATTTCTTATTATAATAGTGACTTTTATTGTTGGGCTTACCTAGTAGATTAGGTTAGGTGAAATCAAGATCTAGTGGTATTTTGGGTCGTGACAAGACCTATTCTCCATAATACAAATAAAGTAGGTGTTGTTTACCAAGATACAGTGCCATTACTCCGCTTGATTTAATTTCAAAATTTCCTTACAATCCACCCTAATTTGCAATTATCAGAGGTATCAAGCACCAATGATGACTCTCATTTTTTTTAATTGCTTTACTCGATCTGTTAAACGGTGCGTTGAAAGTTTAATATCAAATTATTCTGGATACTTGAACATCAACTGTCAGTATTAAACAAGATATAATAGTAATGTTGGGCATATCGTGCATAAAACGGGCACCGACTATATAGTCTTATACTATATATAAAGAAAAAAGAGCAGATGAATAGGATAATGTTGTTATATAGATAAATTATTTTGTAAATACAATGCTAGCTTACTTTAACTTGATAAAATTAGAATTGTTCATTATCATACCTCTTTGCCGAGACAAAAGTGGATCTAGGATTTAAACTCTATGAATTCAATATTGTAAGGTTCTTAACATTGAAACCCAATATATATTTAAAGTTATGATTTTATATTTATTAGTTCTTACGATTTTAATAATTCTTTACACGTAATGTTTTGCTCTGTCTTGAAAGTTGTGGGTTCAATTGAACCCGTCCCTTAAAACGCTATATCCACCCCTGAGTCGAGATATTGTCACGACCCCAATTCCCCTTCGTAGGATGTTGTGATGGCACATAGTCTCTAAGACTAGGAAAGCCTAACGAAACCTGCAGAATAACTGAAATAATAATAATTTAAATCTTAAAACATCCACAACTATACATATAAAGAAAATCTGCAATTCAACATAAACATCTCCCAAATCCCGGTGAAGTATAAGTCACAAGATCTAGATATATTACGGAATGCTCATATACATCACTGTCTATAAAGAGGTAAAGAAATAAGAAAAGGACAGGATAGAAGAGGACCCCGATGCCTGTGGACGTGGGAAGGTGTACCTTGAAGTCTCAAAAGTAGCAACATTGCGCACTAATATCGAGGCTGATAGGATATACCTGGATCTGCACAAAAATATGTACAAAAGTATAGTATGAGTACACCACAACGGTAACTAGTAAGTGCCAAGCCTAACCTCGGTAGACTAGTGACGAGGTCATGTCAAGACCCTACTAAAGATAATAAGAAACAAGACAAAATATATAATGATATAATGAAAATGACACGGAAGTGAACAATAAGAAATTTATAGGAAGTAACAACACGCAAATCAAGGAAAGTTAATACAACATGAAAGAAAAACAAAAACTTTACATGTTAAGGAAACAACAACCAAACAATACAGAAAATAAAGAATATCAATAGGGGCACTCCCGAGATATTGTCATGTAGTCCCAAATCATAAAATAACTCACTTTCCTTATATCACCGCGGTAGCCTTTAGATTTAGTTTTGAAAATCATCTTCCAGAAATAGCACCCCGCGTTTTACCCTACCTTATCACATTGTATGGCTTCTAGTAGTTGCCCTACTATCCACGCATATCAAGCCCACCTTATCTCACTGCATGCGTAACAACACACAGACCTTATACCATCGCATGTGTATCAATAATCACAATGGCACGGCAGAAACCCCATGCTAATACTAGCAACCGCACGGTAGAAACCTTGTGCAACAATAACAATAATCACCTCAACAATAACATGAAATCCAAGAAACAAAAACTAAATAAATGATATTTCACAACTTACACCTTGTCTCAAAAGGACCACGGCCTTGCAATTCAATACCACTCAACAGGAAGATATTTCCAGGATAGCAATTTCAATTAAAGAATTTCACAGTTAAGTAATGAATATGAAAATCAAGAAAAGCAAGTAATTCACCTAAACATGTAATACCAGTTGAAAATAGGAGATAAAACAAGTATACATGTGAAATTACGCTACACAAGATGACTATAACGTACTAAAGTAACTTAATTAGGGCATGAAAAGGAAACTACGTAGAAAAATTGAAATTTCAATATTTAGCCCGTGTAGGAACTCGTCACCTCGCGTACACGGCCTTCACATATCACAAATTATCACCACAATACCAAATCCTAAGGGACATCTCCTCCACGTATGGTTAGACAAATCACTTACCTCAAACCACGCTCAATCAATCAATTAGAAGGCCTTTCCCTCGATTTTTTAACTCTGAACGACTCGAATCTAGCCAAAATAAATTCATACTATAAATATGACCGTAGGAAACTAATTTAATTAATGAAATTATGACTTTAGCAAAGAATTAAAAAATCGCTTCAAAAAGTCGACTTGAGCCCACGTCTCGAAACCTGACAAAAATTATAAAAATTCAAACACCCATTCGATACCGAGTCCAATCAAACAAGAATTATCCAAATCCGACCTCACTTAGCGTTTCAAAACCCAAAAATTTGGTCTAAGAATTTCTACATTTTTTCCCCAATTTTTCACCCCAAATCTCTAATTACATGATGAATCAATGATACATTAGTGGAATTTAATCTAAAAAGAGTTAAGAATCCTTACCCCAACACTTCCTCTAAAAATTCCTCAAATCTCGCCTTATTCCGAGCTCTCAAAGTCCAAATGTGAAATAAGAGAAAGAACCCATGTTTTGAAATTTAAGTTTTGCTGCCTAGTTATTTACATTACGCTAGCACAGAAATTCCTACGCGATCGTGAAGAACAAAACAAGGTTGTCTCTTTATTTGCAAATGCGTAGAGTAAAACACCAATCCACACAAAAAATTCTTCGCGATCGCGGACCAACCCACGCGATTGCATTGAAGGAAACGAGTTCTGAGAAAACCAACAACTTCAGCTATTCTTCAATGATCTGAATTGCGCCGAACATGGTCTAAATCACACCCGAGGACTTCGAGACCTCAGCCAAACATACCAACAAGCCTTAAAATATGATACGAACATAGTCAAGACCTTAAGTCACATCCAACAACATCAAAAAATACAAATCACACCTCAATTCAAGCCTAATGAACTTATAAACTTTTAACTTCTACATTCGATGTCGGACCCTATCAAATCAAGTCCGATTGACCTCAAATTTTACACACAAGTCATAATTGACATTACAAACATGTTCCAACTTTTGAAATCCAAATCCGACCCCAATATCAAAATGTCCACTCCCGGTCAAACTTTCCAAAATCTTCCAACTTTCCAATGTTATCCAATTAACGCCGAAATGACCTACGGACCTCCAAATAAACATCCGGACACGCTCCTAAGACCAAAATCACCCTACGGAGCTGTTGGAACTGTCAAAACTCCATTCTGAAGTCGTCTTCACACAAGTCAAACTACGGTCAACTCCTACTACTTAAACTTCTAATTTAGGGACTATGTGTCCCATTTCACTCCGAGACTTTCCCAAAACCAAAACCAAACATCCCGGCAAGTCACGTGACCATAATATAACACAGAGAAGGCAATAAATAGGGGATCAGGGTTAATATACTCAAAATGACCGACCGCGCCATCACATCCTCCCCCTCTTAAAACAAATATTCGTCCTCGAACGAGTATAGAGACATACTTGAAGTGGTGAAAAGATAAGGATAACGGCTACACGTATCATGGTCGGTCTCCCAAGTCGCTTACTCGACTAGCTAACCCCTCCACTGGACCTTAATTGAAGCAATATTCTTCGAACTCAACTTTTTAACTTGCCTATCCAAAATGGCCATCGGCTCCTCAACATAAGACAAATCCTTGTTCAACTGGACTGAGCTAAAGTCTAACACGTGAGATGGATCTCCATGATACTTGTGGAGTATAGAAACATGGAATACTGGATGAACTCCAGCTAGACTAGGTGGTAGTGCAAGCTTGTGAGACAACTCTCCAACCCTCTCAGGAATATCAAAAGGTCTGATATACCTAGGGCTCAGCTTTCCCTTCTTCCCGAATCTCATAACACCCTTCATGGGCAAAACCCAGAGCAAGACCCGCTACCTAACCATGAATGCAACGTCGCGAACCTTCTGATCCACATAACTCTTCTGTCTGGATTGGGATATATGAAGTCGATCTTGAATCAATTTAACCTATTCCAAAGCATCTTGAACCAAATATGTACCCAATAGCCTAGCCTCGACTAGCTCAAACCAACCCATCGGAGACCGACACCATCTACCATACAAAGCCTCATACGGGGCCATCTGAATGCTCGACCGATAACTGTTGTTGTAGGCAAACTCCGCAAGTGGCAAGAACTGATCCCAAGAACCCCCAAACTCCATCACACATGCACGAAGCATATCCTCCAATATCTGAATAGTGCGCTCGGACTATCCATCCGTCTGCAGGTGAAATGTTGTACTCAACTCTACCTGCGTGCCCAACTCATGATGTACAGCCCTCCAGAACCGTCATGTAAATTGCATACCCCGGTCAGAGATGATAGATACCGGCACACCATGAGACCTGACAATCTCGCGAATAAAATCCTGAGCCAGCTGCTTTGAATAGTAAGTACTCACCACTGGAATGAAGTGAGCTGACTTGGTCAACCTATCCACAATCACCCAAACTGCATCGAACTTCCTCTGAGTCCGAGGGAGCCCAACAACAAAATCCATAGTAATTCGCTCATATTTCCACTACGGAATCTCTAGCTTCTAAAGCAATCCACCTGGCCGTTTATGCTCATACTTCACCCGCTAACAATTTAGGCACCGAGATACATACTCTACTATGTCCTTCTTCATTCTTCTCCACCAATAATGCTGCCTCAGGTCCTGATACATCTTAGCGACACCTGGATGAATGGAGTACCGCAAACTGTGAGCTTCCTATAGAATTAACTCATGCAACCCATCTACATTGGGCACACATAGCCTGCCTTGCATCCATAATACACTGTCATCCCCAATAGTGACCTACTTGGCATTGATATGATGAACCATTTCCTTGAGGACAAGGATGGGGTTCGTCATTCTGACGCTCTCTGATACGATCATAAAGAGACGATTGAGAAACCACACAAGCTAAAACTCGGCTCGGCCTGAAACATCCAATCTAACAAACTGGTTGGCCAAGGCCTGAACATCCATGGCTAATGGCCTCTTTGTTACCGTTAGATATGCTAAGCTACCCAAACTCTCCGCCTTGAAACTCAAGGCATTGGCCACCACATTGTCCTTCCCAGGATGATTATAGAATGGTGATATTATAGTCTTTAAGCAACTCTAACCACCTTCATTGCCGCAAGTTAAGATCCTTCTGTTTGAACAGATGTTGTAGACTCTGTTGATCGGTGTAGACCTCACAAGGGACACCGTACAAATAGTGTTGTCAGATCTTCAAGGCATGAACAATAGCTCCTAATTCGAGGTCGTGGACAGGATAGTTCATCTCATGCACCTTCAGCTGTCTAGACGCGTAGGTAATCACCCTACTGTCCTGCATTAACACCACACAGATACCAATACACGATGCATCACACTATACAGTATAATACCCCGAACCCAAAGGCAACACCAACATTAGGGCTGTAGTTAAAGTTGTCTTGAGCTTTTGAAAGCTCTCCTCACACTACTCAGTACACCCGAAAGGAGCACCCTTGTGGGTCAATCTAGTCATAGGTGTTGCAATAGACGAGAAACCCTTTACAAATCGAGGGTAATATCCTGCCATACCAAGAAAACTTTGGATCTCCGTAGCTAAGGACGGTCTGGGCCAACTATGCATTGCTTCAATATTCTTCGTATCTACCTTGATCCCCTCACTCGATACTATATGACCCAAAAATGCCACTGAATCTATCCAGAATTCACACTTCAAAAATTTTGCATATAACTTCTTTTCTCTCAAGGTCTGAAGCACAGTCCTCAGGTGCTGCTCATGATCCTCCTAGCACCGGGAGTACACCAGAATGTCGTCAATAAACACAATGATGAATGATTTGAGGTAGGGTCAGAATGCACTGTTCATCAAGTGCATGAATGTTGTTAGGGCGTTGATCAGCCCAAAAGACATCACAAGAAACTCGTAATGTCAACACCGAGACCTGAAGGCAGTCTTTGAGATATCTATCTCCCGAATCTTGAAATGATGATAGCTTGAACCTAAGTTGATCTTAGAGAACACTCTAGCACCCTGAAGATGATCAAATAGGTCATCAATACATGGAAATGGATACTTGTTCTTCATTGTAACCTTGTTCAACTGGCTATAATCAATACACATTCGCATCGAATCATCCTTCTTTAAAAATAAGACCGGAGCACCCCAAGGCGACACACTGATCAGAATGAAACCCTTATCAAGCAACTCCTGCAACCGATCCTTTAAATCCTTCAAATCTGGTGGGGCCATATGATATGGAGGAATAGAGATGGATTGAGTGCTCGGTAACAAATCAATACCAATGTCAATATCCATGTCTGGCGGCATTCCCGGAAGATTCGCCGAGAATACATCTGGAAAATCCCTCACTACCGTAACAGACTCGGTAATAGGAGTATCAACACAGACATCTCTCACATAATCCAGCATCATGCCCCTTCTCAACCATCCGCTGAGTCTTTAGAAATGAAATAAACCTGCTAGGAACATGATCTAAAGTACCTCTCCACTCTAACCGTTGTAATTCTGGTATAGCCAGTGTCACGGTCTTGGCGTGATAATCAAGAATAGCATGATAGGGCGACAATAAGTCCATTCCCAAAATAACATCAAAATCTACCATACTGAGCAACAATAAATCACCTCTGGTCTCAAAACCACTAAGAACAACCAAACACGACTGATACACATGGTCAACAATGAGGGAATCTCCCACAAGTGTGGACACATAGATGGGAGAAGTCAAAGAATTAGGATACACCCAAATATGGATAAAAATAAGACGACACATAGGAATAAGTGGAGCCTGTATCAAATAAGACGGATGCATCTTTATGACAGGCCGAAACAATACATGTGATGACAGAGTCGGATGCAACTGCCTCCGTCCTAGCAGGAAGAGCATAATATCTGGCATGGCCTCCCTATCTAGAGCGACCTCTACCTTCCCGATCTCCACCTCGAGCTGGATGTGCAGGTGGAGTGGTAGCTGGTGCGGTAACCATGGTCTGAGGACCCGGTAAAGCACGCGAAGCTTGAGTAGTCTGTGGAGATGCACCCCTATTGAGTCTGGGGAAGTCCCTTACCATATGAAGAGTGTCTCCACACTCAAAACAAGATCTCAAATGGTGTGGATGTTGTGGCTAGCTCGGGCTTAATCGGCTGGATTGACTGCTGAAAGCACCCCGTGCAGGAGGTGCACTAGACAATGGTGGTGTATAATAGGGATCCTAAGGCCTAAGAGTGGTCGGAATGCCGCTGGAAGCTGGAAGTGCCCAATGAACAGGGCGACTCACATAGCCCTACCATGACAAGCTTCACCTAGGGCACGGATACCACTATGTTCCAAACTCTCGAGACCACTTGGCCTCCCTCTCCTCTCTCTCTCGAGTCAACATACCCTCCAATCTCCTAGCGATCCCCACTACCTGCTGGTATGCAATGTCCATCTCTAACTCTTGGGCCATGCTAAATCTGATACTAGTGTTGAGCCCCTCGATAAATCGATGGACTCGCTCTATAACAGTAGCAACTAATGTTGGTGCATGCCTGGCCAAATCAATGAATCGGATCGCATACTCCGACACGGTTATAGAACCCTGGTGCAACTGCTCAAACTCTGTGCTCCATGCATCTCTAAGACTCTGGGAACATACTCCCTCAAGGACATATTTGAGAACTGAGTCCAAGTGAGTGAAGTTGTCTCATCCGGACTACCCAACTAATATGCTCGCCACCACTGATAAGCCACTCCCCTAAACTGGAACGTAGTGAAAGCAACCCCGCTAGACTCCGTAATACCCATAGTATGGAGGATACAGTGGCACTCCTTAGGAAAACCCTGGGAATCCTCTGATGCCAAGCCACTAAAAGTAGGAGGGTGGTACTTCATTTACTCTCAAGCCCGAGCCACTCCTCCTCATAAATTGCTACCCTAACCTCCAGCTGAACTGGGGTTACCGGTTGCACTGGTATGACCTCTAGGACCTGATCAACCTGAACCCGCTGCTCTAAGGTACGGGCAGCGGGAGTATGTGCTCCTCCCCCGGCTTGAGATCTGGCAGGAGCAAGTGTTATCCACCCTGCCTAAGCCAAAGTGTCGAAATGCTCAGAAACTAGGAGAGAGTCTCCTGGAGGGTTGGTGTAGTAACAGGCGTCTCAAATGCCTAACCTCCAACTGGAGCTACTTGTGGCTACTTTGTAGCAGCTCGTGTGGGTGCTCTGGATGCACCACATGGACGTCTTCGACCTCTACCCCGGCCTCGGCCTCTCGCGGTTCTAGCAGGGGGCGCGGGTGTCTGGTCATCTGATCCAGTCGTACGTGTCCTCACCATCTGTGAGAGAATAGAAAGACAGAAATTTAGAATCTGAAGTCAAAGATTTCGCATGATAAGGAATCAAAGAAGTGAATTTTTTCCTAACAGTTCCATAGCCTCCCGAAGATAAGTACAGACGTCTCTGTACCGATCCGTGAGACTCTACTAAACCTGCTTGTGACTCATAATACCTATGAACCTAGAGCTCTGATACCAACTTATCACGACCCCAATTTCCCTTCGTAGGATGTCGTGATGGCACCTAGTCTCTAAGACTAGGTAAGCCTGACAAAACATGCGGAATAACTGAAACAATAATAATTTAATTCTCAATACATCCACAACTATATATAGAGAGAAAATCTGAAACCCAACATGAACATTTCCCAAAACCTGGTGAATTATAAGTCACAAGCTCTAGATACAGTACGGAACGCTCATATACATCACTATCTATAAATATGTAAAGAAATAAGAAAAGGATAGGATAGAAGAGGGATCCAAGGCATGCGGACGCGGGCAGGTGTACCTTGAAGTCTCCAAAGCAGTAACACAGCGCAATAATACCGAGGCTGATAATATGTACTTGGATCTGCACAAAAACATGTTCATAAGCGTAATATGAATATACCACAACGGTACCCAGTAATTGCCAAGCCTAACCTCGGTAGAGTAGTGACGAGGTCAGTCAAGGGCCTACTGGAGATAATAATAAACAAGACAGAAGATATAATGATATAATGAAAAGGACAGGGAAGTGAACAATAAGGAATTTACGGGAAGTAACAACACAAAAATCAAGAGAAGTTAATACAACACGAAAGGTAAACAGGAACTTTACATGTTAAGGAAACAACAACTAAACAATACAACAAATAAAGAATATCAACAGGGCACTCTCGAGGTACCGTCCCGTAGTCCCAAATCATAAAATATTTCACTTTCTTTATATCACCATGGGAGCCTTTATATTTGATTTTGAAAATAATTTTTTTCAAAATAGCACCCCACGTTTTATCCCACCTTAACACACCGCATGGCTTCCAGTAGTTCCCTTACTAGCCACGCGTATCAACTCCACCTTATCTCACCGCATGCGTATCAACACTCAGACCTTATACTACAGCATGTGTATCAATAATCATAACGGCACGGTAGAAACCTCGTACAAACAATAACAACCGTACGGTAGAAACCTCGTGCAATAATAACAACAATAACATCAACAATAACACGAAAGCCAAGACACAACAACTAAATAAATGATATTTAACAACTTAGACCTTGACTCAAAAGAACCACAACCTTGCAATTCAACACCAAACTCAACAGCAAGATATTTCTAGGATAGCAATTTCAAGTAAAAAAGTCCACGGTTAAGTAATGAATACGGAAATCAAGAAAAAAAAGTAATTTAACTAAACATGTGATACAAGATGCAAATAGGAGATAAGACAAGTAGACACGTGAAATTAGGCTAAACATGATGACTATAACATACTAAAATAACTCAATTACGGCGTGAAAAGGAAACTACGTAGCAAAATTCGGAATTTCAACATTTAGCCCGTGTATGCACTCATCACCTCCCGTACACGGCCTTCACATATCACAAATTATTACCACAATACCAAATCTTAAAGGAAATTTTCCCCACACAAGGTTAGACAATTCACTTACTTCAAACCATGCTCAATCAATCAATTAGAAGGTCTTTCCCTCAATTTTCCAACTCTGAACGACTCGAATCTAGCCAAAATAATTTCATACTATAAATACTATATGAAACTAATTTAATTAATGAAATTATGACTTTAGCAAAAAATTAAAAATTTGCTCCAAAAAGTCGACCTGGGCCCATGTCTCGGAAACCCGACCAAAGTTATAAAATCCGAACAGTCATTCGATATTGAGTCAAACCATACAAGTATTATTCAAACCCGGCCTTATTTTGCCTTTCAAAATCCAAAAACTTGGTCTAAGAACTTCTACACTTTTTTCTCAATTTTCCACCCCAAATCTCTAATTACATGATGAAATCAATGATAGAATGAAACTTAATAAAAAACGAGTTAAGAATCCTTACCCTAACATTTCCTCTGAAAATTCCTCAAAATCCCTCTTTAATCCGAGCTTTCAAAGTCCAAATGTGAAATAAGAGAAAGAACTCTCGTTCTGAAATTTAAGTTCTGCAGCCCAATTATTTATATTACGCGATAGCGAAAATTCCTTCGCGATTGCGAAGAACAAATCAAGGATGCCCCCAAAATGGCCTTCGAGAACGCGGTTGACTCCACGCGAACACGGAAAAGTGAATACCCAGACCTACGCGATCGCGAACTCACCCACGCGATCGCGAAGCACAACTACGCGTGAACCTGCTGCACCCAATCCCTCTATGCGAACGTGACCTTCATCACGCGTTCGCGACTCACTGGGAACCAACCTTCCGCAATCACTTCCCTTACTCTGCGAACACGTTGAGTAAAACACCAGTCCACACAAAAACTCCTTCGCGCTTGCGAACCAA
The DNA here is from genome assembly GCA_005239525.1 of Nicotiana knightiana. Classification (NCBI taxonomy): domain Eukaryota; kingdom Viridiplantae; phylum Streptophyta; class Magnoliopsida; order Solanales; family Solanaceae; genus Nicotiana; species Nicotiana knightiana. Next base: position 92,821 of record ML376870.1, read on the forward strand.
CCCACGCAATCGCATAGAAGGAAACCAGGCCTGAGAAAACCAGCAACTTCAACTATTCTTCAATGATCGGAATTGCGCCGAACATGGTCTGAATCACACCCGAGGCCCTCGGGGCCTCAACCAAACATACCAGCAAGTTCTAAAATACGATACAAATATACTTGAGCCCTTAAATCACATCCAACAACATCAAAAACACGAATCGCACCACAATTCAAGCCTAATGAACTTATAAACTTTTAACTTCTATATTCGATGTCGAACCCTATCAAATCAAGTCTGATTGACCTTAAATTTTGCACACAAATCATAACTGATATTACGGACCTATTCCAACTTCCGGAGTCGGAATTGAACCCCGATATCAAAAAGTTCACTCCCGGTCAAATTTTTCAAAATCTTGCAACTTTCGCCAATTAACGCTGAAATGACCTACGAACCTCCAAATCAACATCCGGACACGCTCCTAAGACCAAAACCATCCTACAGAGCTATTGGAACTGTCACAACTCTATTCCGGAGTTGTTTTCACACAAGTCAAACTACGGTCAACTCCTACGACTTGAACTTCCAGTTTAGGGACTATGTGTCCCATTTCACTCCGAGACTCACCCGAAACTAAAACCAAACATCCTGGCAAGTCACGTGACCACAGTATAACATAGAGAAGATAATAAATAAGGGATCGGGATTAATACACTCAAAACAACCGACCGAACAGTTACAGATACGATACTGTAGCTAATCATTAATTTTTGTTACAATACTATCGTAAAGCAGAAGCAAAAAGTGAAGGTAGTATTTTTAGTCCCTACCGACACTAAGGTGTGATAGAAGATAATTAGTATCTCCAATTTTGCTTTAAAAATTAGACTTTTCCTCTAACGTTGAAAAATAGGCCCTTTTCTCATCCTATCTCACGTAATATTTATTTTGCCCTTGACGTTTCTATATTCTTTTTTCATTATATATGATTGTTTCACCTAGGGGTGGTGTATCAATAGTTTAAGTTATATTATATCTTATATTAAGTTGTAGTTTAAGTTCTTTTAACGGGAACCTTTTATAAAATTGACTACTATTTTTTAATAATTATTATTTTAATATTACATGCATTAAATATATGTTTAAGTTAATTCTCTCTTTTATTATCTCTTTTATTGACGTTATAAATCCTTTCTATATTATTATTTAAACTTCCTTTACAGTATAAGTAGAATGTTCTTTAGGATCGTTTTATAAAATCTGCCTCTATTTTTACTAATTATTTTTTGCATTACGTACTTTGAATAAATATTTAAAAGGTTCTCACACTCTTTTTTTTCTCAATTACGTAATAAAATTATTGGTATGGAAATTTTCTTTTTTATTATAGAACTTTCTATTTTGCATATCTTTCTTTGTTCAACTTTATTATCTGATATGCTTGATTTTAAATATTCACTTTTTAACTTCAGAAAATAAGATTGGATTTATTAAGTCCATAAGATAGAAAAAAGAAAGAGAAAAATACTTGATATTATAAAAGTAAAAGAGATATAAAGGTTGATAATATAAAGGACAAAATAAGCATTTAAACAAGCCAACTGAGATAGGATTAGGAATGGGAAATTGTTAATTGTTCAAAGTTCGAGGGGATTACCTTGTTAAAGTTGGACCGAGAAAATTATTTTCACCCTTAGTATACTTATACGAACAAAAAATTTCACCCTTTTGTATACTTATACAAAAAAAAGTTATAATTATCATTTTATACGAACATATATAAACATTTTTTATTAGGTAACTTAATCATGCATGCCAAATTGTTTATTTATTTATTATCCCATCCTTTCAGTAAGCATCACTTTAATTTTCCTCTAAAATGGTTTTCCCTATTTAATGTAAGTAAATCTCATAATTATAAATCTTATGTAATTCTTAATCGTATCATCATCGTCTTTTTTAATGTTATTATGTACTACTTGTCATAGTGAAGTAGACCTCGAGATTTTATTAAAAAATACAAAGTTAATTTACTTGTCAGGCCGTATTATTCCTGTCAGCTCGTCTTTATCTCGAGGCCAATAATAAGTAACTCTTTATTAACCACATATAGAATATCTTAGGTAGTCGGGTAGGCTAATTAAAATCTATCTTGCACACCAAAAAGTAAAACTGTTTTTTAGAGTTCGCTTTTGCATCAAATGAAATGTGTAACTCGTCCTCCTCTCTTTGAAAGAAACGGCACTTCATGTTCTATCATTGCTTAACACAATTTTGTGTTCTTCCCTTTTCCCGTACAAGTCAAGCTAAATTTACAACAAAAAAAATTAGTTTTAAAAATATTTAAATCCATAAATTCACTACAAAATAAGACCAAAACCAAACCCTTCCTTCATCGTACAATTTTGAATTTATTTTAGTATTATGTTTATTAGGAATTTATTTTAGTATTATGTTTATTAGGAGTTTAAGTACATAATAATACAACCATTGTAACTAATAATATACTCTATTTAGTTTAGAAACAAATTGGCTAAATTAATTACTTATCATTCAAAGGCCCCTCTTTTGGCAAAGTGTACGAAGTATGTGAATTAGTAAACAAAATTAGGCAAAGAACAAAGCGAAAGTTAAATATAAACCAGGAAAAAAAAGAAAGAGAGAGAGAGCGCGCACCATCTAGTGCACTATTAAGCCAATATGACTGGATAAAACGATTTAATATAATTAAATAGTTTCTTCTTTTATCAAGAAAGTAAATGATATTATTTGAACACGACGACAACAACAAATTCAGTATAATCCCACAAGTGTGGTTTAGGAACGATAGTATGTACGTAGACTTTACTCCTACCTTTAAGAAGGCAGAGAGACTGTTTTCGATAGACCCAGAGCTCAGGAAAGATAAAAAGGAAGGAGCAACAACAACGACAAACCAATCAAAAATTGAAGCGTAGTAAACAACAAGTAATAACAGAAATCTAAGAATAAGAAAATACAAGACTAACATTAAGTAATGCACAAAAACTATTGGTATGAGCAAGGACAACATTCGGCCACCTAAACTTCTTCCTTAATTCTCAACCTTCACATCTTCCTATCCAGGGTCATGTCCTCGATAAGGTGAAGAATCGCTATGTCTTGCCTAATCACTTATCCCCAATATATCTTTGGCCTACCTCTATCTCTCCTTAAGCCCTCTAAGACCAACCTCTCACACCTCACTAGGGCATTTGTTCCTCTCCTCTTCACATGCCCGAACGATCTAAGTCTCGCTTTCCGCATCTTGTCTTCCACAGGGGCCACACCCAACTTGTCTCGAATAACTTCGTTCCTAATTTTATCTATCCTGGTATGCCCGTACATTCATCTCAACATCCTCATTTCTACCTTCATCTTATGGACATGGGAGTTTTGGCTGACAAACACTCAGCATCATACAGCATAGTATAGAAAAGTTTTGGTGGCACATTCTTATCACACAAAACACCAGAAGCGAGCCTCAATTTCATCCACCCGCCCCATACTCATCCAATTACAAGAATAATAATGCAATGAATTTTAACTAATATGATTTGTGTAAACAAGTGACCTTAATATTTGAAAAGTTGTGCTGAAACGGGCTCTTTAGACCCTCACCCTCGGCATTCTCCAAGTCCTGATACCAACCATGCCTCAAAGTCAGGACAATAGAATAGGCGCAAGTGCTCGTCTAACCAATTACACAATCCAAGTGATAATGTCGTCACGAGTTCGGTCAAGTAATTCATGCTTCCTACTCTTAACACTTCGCTTGCTATTTGACAACGTCCGGCAAATAATCAACTGCAGTCTTAAAGGCTTCTGGACCAGCAGGGAGTCAGAAAAAATTAGGCTTCTACCAACAACGAGAGCTGAGCGCCAAAACTAGTAAATTTCCAACACACCAGCTCATTTGACTCTCGATAAGCAGCGAGCAAAATCCGTGTGCAGTGCATGTCCACCCTGCATATATGAAGTTACTTAAGCAGCTGAATTTAATCAATTAAAAAATTATTAGCAAATTGTTCTATCTCCAACAAATATTAGGAGATGTTTACCATCAATCTAATGTTGGATTTCTCAGCAATCCAAGAGTATATTTCATCATTACAGCCTTGTAAGTACAATGCCTTTGACACACCCATATCATGTACTTTTTTTTAAAAGAAAGTCTTGTTTTTACTTTTCTCCAGAAATGAAGTTACCAAATTATGTCCATGTCTCAGCCACAATACGTCAGGGGCATAATGGCTAGATTAGTGCCCTCTATCAATAATAAATTTTTTGCACTTCCAGTACCAGTCAACTTTGTTTGAGCAAACACGTAAAACAAAGCTCATCAATGACTTCATGAGCACATGCACAAAGACATTTTAAATCTTCGCACTTAATCCAAATAGCAAAGTTATTCAGAAAGTATTTTAATAAAAAGAAGAGGCAGGAAAGCTGAGAATGCAAAATTGAAACACAAAAAGACTGGACAGTGCTCACAATATGCCTATGCCTATAGTAGTGCAGGGAACTGCATTGCTATGACTATGACGAGAAGAAGGTAACCAAGTTCATGATGCCTCAACAATGAGGGGTTCAGGACAGATACAACACAATTGTTGAAATAAGATGCAGAAAAAGTTTTTACCGAGTAGAATTTAATTCAGTTTCTCTTTCACCTTTCTTCACAGAAACAGAACATATAAGAACCTTTGCTAAAGAAGGCAGCATACTACATCGTAGTAAGCAGTGGCTTTAGAAAGCGAACCCATGCCAATCAAAGTTTCAGCCAGATTTGAAAGCTCCATATAAAGCAGATGTGAGAACAAGGATTAAACAAAGAGATCAGGCAGAGGCTAAGAAAAGGTCACATTTTCTGCTAGACAATCCTTTCCATGGTCCACCACCATTAAACACCAAAACTAAATAATTGGACGGCAAAGAAATAAACCTTATAGACAATAATGTGTGCCACTGGAAGCCCTTGGTTACCACCCTGCGCCAAAAGGGAAAGATCACCCATAAGATCTAAAACCTTGTGTCTGCAAGGTTCATCACTGAAACGCAGTGGTGGATTCAGCCAGCCTCTACTTTCACTGCAGAAGAGGAGATATCATATGTGAGGTTAAATCAAGAAAATACACCTAGTAGAAAGCATAATGGCCTCCGGTTGACCGTGGTGGTAACTTTTCATAACGATGTATCATCCTAATAAATCAGGATTGTGAAAAGAGCTTGTTTCCTTGCTTAAAGCGAGAAGCGAAGCGACTCCTTACCCGCTTCTGCTATATGAAGCGACTCAGGTAGACAAAAGCGTGCGCTTCCCACTAAAAAGCGAGAAGCGACGAAGCGAAGCGAATCGAGCAAAGCGTGCGCTTCTTTGATTTAAACAGCTGCCAGCCTATTTAATTAAAAAAGAAGGGTGTTCAGTGTTCGTTTATAACACGACCAGCAGCAAAAGCGACTATTGTTCCCTTTTCAACTTCAATAGGAATTCAGCAGCAACAGGCATGTGATGATTTCTTCCTTCCTCTTCTTCTTCTTCTTATTCTTTTTTTTTCTTTCACTGTTTCAGCGTCCAAATAGCAGCGAAATGCTGGCGAATTTTTTTTTTTACCTTCGGTTCTTCCTTCTAAGTCTTCTCCTCTTCGTTGAAATGCTGCCCAGTTCGTCTTTCATTGTTTTTATGCTGCCCAGTTTTTAACAAAATGGTATACTGCCCTTCCTCTTATTTTAATTTTTTTTTAAATTCTGCTTCACTTCAAAAAAGCGAGCGCTTCGCTTCTCGCTTCTCGCGAAACGGGGTTGTCGCTTTTCCTCGCTTCACGCTCTTCACAACACTGGATTAAATATAGAATGAGATATACCATGCATCATTAGCTGACACTACTTACTCTTGATCAATTATTGCTTAAATTTTCGGAAAGTTGGATGAAATGTAAGTGTTACCTAATTACATGTTCCAGCATTTTTCCAAATACAACTGAAAAAGAAAGTATCCCTTACCTACAAACAATGGCGTTTTCAGTGCTACCCCCTTTGATAAGTCCTGATTTGCGTAGTTGTTCAACCTGGACAGTTATTCAGCATAGAAACCATGTTACAAACCATGTAAATTCCATAAACATAACAACATGAATGATGAACCATCAACTATGCTTTGACTCCATAACTTATTGATGAAAGAACCTTTTCATGATAACCAACTAGAAGACAGATGATGAAAGCAATAAATGTGAAGAAGAAAGCACGAATTGAGCTAAGTCAATTCACAAAGATTTCACATCATGAAACACAAACCAAGAATGTCAATTTTTTTTTTTTTTGGGGGGGGGGGGGACAGATTTTAGTTATTTTTTAACGCCTCCAAGACAGCTCAAGTGCTGAAAAGAATGTCACAAGATGCTCAATGATGACACTCTTCTACAAACAAGAGCAATACCTGACTATCAATTGATAGCATTGATGGAAAGCTCAATGACATTAAGGACAAAGATGGATCTTTGGAAGCTCCAAGAAACCTATAACAACATCCCAAACAAAGAAATTTCAAACTAGTGGAACAAGAGTTCAAGCCCAAGGAAGATCTTTTGGCCAAATCTTACAACTATTTGGAGGCTCAAATTGAAGTCCAAGAGAAGGTGGATTGGGGCCCAAAGCCAACCCAAAAAGGAACGAGTCCAGCAGCCCAAACTAGTGCTTAACTCTAGCTTTATAGAATCTGTCTTTAAGGCTTAAATAATTGAGCCTTGAACGCCCCCTCCCCCCTTGAAATTTCAGCTTATTTAGTTTAGTTTGACCACCCCCTAAGTAATTTCAAGGGGTTGGCAGCCCCCTTTTATGCTCCTATATAAAGGGGTGTTTTGTTCTTTGATTATAACTTAGATTTTAATGAATACTATTATTTGAGAGTTCTTTTGAACCTCTGAGGCATCTTATTTTGGATTTTATCTTTCAATCTAAACAAGTTCATAGTTCCAGATTGTAAGGTAATTTCTTCTTTGATATCTCCGATTTTTTCTTGGTATTCTTAGAAGATGATTAGTATCCGAGTACTAATTGTTGCCTAACGTTGCTCACGAAGCGGCAAAGATTCGATTCTAAGTTTTGATTCGTTTATCAAGTATAGGCGTTTAGTTCATCCAATAACTAATTTGTTGTTACTTGGATCTTGTCAAATCATTAGAACGTGAGTACATGGAAATTCTAGGAACTCTTTCCTTTAGTTTTCCCATATCTTTTAATTCTTACCTCAATATTTTTCAATTTCTTTTCTAGTTTTGCTTCCACATTTATTCTCAAACCATACTCTAGCATGAGATTCCCAACCATTATGTTATATAAAGTAGTATCATCGTTGTCCTATCAAGATTAGGTTGTTATTAATCTTTGGAATTACGAACACAACAGCAACAACAAAAAATAGAAAAAAAGTTATTGCAGCAACATGAACAGTAATAAAAAAAAGTCAAAAAAGAACGAAATTCAGTCAAAAAAAAAAAGAGAATCATATTGCTCTTCAAGAAGTCAAATTTTATTTCTTTGCTTCCTAATCAAGAACGGAAACAAGAAGATCCTAGATCTTTAAGGATAAAAAATTTCGATGTAAAGATTCCTCTACCAACGCATCAAATCCATTTGTTAGAATAGCTTCCATTGAGTCTCTGCACCTATCCTTTTTTCTGAACCTTTTGTTTGCTTTCAGAAAATAGGAATTTTTTGTTAATTCCAAGGTTTCTCTAAATTTGAAAGTGATCACTTAGTAAGTTTCCATACAAAGGCTCAAACCAATTAAGCTCATAGTGTAAATGTCGAATCAAACCATTTGACCTTATTTCAAAAGATGAGGGACACTATTGTTCAACAAAAAATCACCTGTTGTACAGCCACGAAACAATTCTAGGCTCCAAAATATAAGGTATCTCATACCCTCATTGTATATCAAGAAGCCTTATAGATGATATGTTGATGATATTAATATAAATCTTGACAGGGTAAGAAAAGACAGGAGGCGACAACGAGTAGGAAAGAAGATGATATATTAGTAGCATAAAGATGAAAGTGTCATCTTCAAAGGCACAAGATATCCATACTTGTACCTTGATCACGAGAGGAAAGTTGAAGGCATCTTTGATTGTCATAACTGCTCTAAAGGTTAGAAGGTTAAACTTGCTATTGTTGAATTTTCTTAACTATGTTGCTATTTGGTAGAAAAGGTTGACAGGGGAAAAACAACAAGGTGGAGAACCACTCATTGCTATTTGGGTCAAGATGAAGTGGCAAAGGTTTGTGCCTTCCCACTTTCAAAGAGACCTACAATGTCTTCAGACCTTGAATCAAGGAACCATGACTATCGATGAATACTTTAAAGCTATAGATATGGCCAGGATCCAAGCTAATTGTATGGAAGAAGAATATGCCAATATGGTTAGATCTCTTAATGATTTAAATAGAGAAATAGATGATGCAGCAGAGATATAATAATATTTAACTATAGATGAGTTAGTAGATTGGTTGCAAAGAGAGAAATGCAAAATAAAAGAAAACAACAAGCTAGCTCATGGAGAAGTTGGCCAAACATCAATTTCAAGAAGTCATGGAAAAAACAAGAAGTGACTACTACATCTCAAGAAGACAAGAGGAAAGATGATGAAAAAGAGGGAAGTAAAACTTTTAATCTTAAATCTTCCAAACCATCTAAGTCTATTCAATATCATAAATGCCATAGAAGAGGGCATATGATGCATGAATGTCCAAATAAAAGAAATGTTCTTTTTAGAAAAGAGGGAGAATATTGGGATGAAAAGAGAGAAAAGGGGAAAATAAGGGACAAAAATCAGCTATTTTAGCCAGAAGATTTAATTCAAGTGCATATGAGAAAGGAAAAATTCCTACCAAACGAAAATCAAAATTAGATCCTAGAAGAGATGGGTCATTTGAAATTTTAGCCAGAAGATTTAATTCAAGTGCATATGAGAAAGGAAAAATTTCCTACCAAACAAAAATCAAAATTAGATCAAGAAGAGATGGGTCATTTGAAGCTCCTTGAAAGGATTGGAGACAATGCTTACAAACTTGATCTTCCCGGTAAGCATCAAGTTAGTGCTACCTTCAATGTTTCTAATCTTTCCTAATCTGATGCAGGTTTGAATTGAGGACGAATTCTCTCCAAGAAGCGGGGAACGATAACAACCATGAAAGCTCAACGCTATTAAAGGACAAGGATGAAGCTTTTGAAAGCTCCAAGAAGACCCATGACAAGATCCAAAAAAAAAATTCAAGTCAAGCTCAATGGGTTTTTATACGCCAGTTTTGCGCTCGTCAGGATTCCCAACCATTGTGTTACCATCAATGCTATCACATATTTAAAGGATTCAAATTCATTTAAAAGTTCAGATTTAAACCATGATGGAACATAATTATCAAAAATAATATTTCATGACTAATTTGGTAATTTCCTTGACTAAGTACCAATGTGAAATTACGCGCTGAACAAACATTCCATCTGTGCGCCTAGTCCAAAGATGGCATATCAAAATAGGTTCATGGTGGATAAAGTATAAGAAAGTGCTTCTTGTTGCCAAAGCTAGATTTTAATATCATATTAACGTTCTAATACAGAAAAGCAAAAAGGAGAGCTGACATTTCGAATCAGAAGATTGGAAGTTACCTGCTCATAAATGCAAAAGGTTCTAGCAGAAGCTAGTTCTTTGGCAAAGAAATCTTTATCCGGACAGGTTGAAGAGAACCACTGGCAGCCAATTTCAGGTGCCTGCGACAAATGCATTCATTTAATAGATCTTTCTATCAAAAACATTTGCCTAATCTTGGTAGCTCAACATGTCATATTTCTTAGCCAGAAAACAAAAAAGTCTCATATCAACTTTCAAATATTGATTATTGAAACAAAATACTACATCACCCATGCCCCTGAGCTAATTTATAGTGGTTTTGACCATCAAGCTGTTTGCTACACAATCAACTGCCGCTCATCAGATAAACAAGTTTAGCACAGATATGACAGCCAAGAGTACGAATTCAATTAAGGGATTTTAGCAAAGAAACCCTTGCCCTATGTCAGGCAATCACTGCTATCAGTTAGATGCTTGATGTATCCATACCATGGTCCATTGATGTGCACAAAAACAATGTCATTTACTTCATTATCATCCGTTACACTTAACTTTATCCTTATTTTACTTAACTGAGAAGAAGAATAGCACAGCAGACAAACTAATGAAATTACCTGTAGAAAGTCAATGCCATAGGTAATCTTGACCTTTGAATAAGGGAATGCAGCTATAAAAGAATCGTTCCTCCATGCAGTCATAGGTTCTGTAAGAACAGGAGCCAATTTCTCACAGCTTTTACCACTACGATCTAAAGCTGCCTTCAGCCCAGCTTCTTCAATTGCTTCTACCCATTCTCTTGCTGACCCATCCAGAATAGGAACCTGTCTCAGTTTGTTTAGTTCAACAATTAATTATTTTACTGCTAATCCAATATCATTTTGATACTGCCATTCATCTAGTCAAATAAAGATTTTTGAACACCATAATTAATTGCTAAAATTACCACCAAAGAAAAAAAAAGAATGAATAAGTCAAAAGCACAAAATCTAGCCCCTACAAACATTATGAATTTTTTTTTTGGGGGGGGATAAAGTAAGGTAAATCTAATCTAAAAATATTCTGTCTATTGCAAATTTACTATCCCACATTGACTTTGGTGGTCAAAATTAGGAAATCTGATCATCAAACCATTGTTAATGTACTTAGACTTAAACAACTGAACTCAATATTCTTATAAGTAAATCAAGAATCTCATTAAAATAGAAGAAGCACCATAAAAGTGCAGACTATGTTGTTTACCTCGAAAATACGAGTAACAATTAAATTTGATTTGTGATTTTAAAGATATGTGATCTAGTCCAATACTAATTAATAAATAAGCAATGTAGAGTATGAATGAGAAGGATTGATAAACCAAATCAGTGTTGCTAGAGCAGTAGAGAGCTCGAGCTCGATGACCTCGAGGTGAGTTACTAGCAATAAAGCAAGAACAGTAAAGCAAGTGTAATAAAGCTAAAGAATGATTCTGAAGAGCAGTAAATGAGAAAAGTAAGATAGTATATTCTTTGCCAATGATCAGATTGTCTTTGCAAATGATCGGGGTCCCCCTTATATAGGAGGGGAAATCCTAAATATGGTACATTTCTATTTACAGTAAGGAATTTTATTGGTACAACTGTATAACAACCTAGTACGGATTTGTACTAATTCGGACAAATCTATCCCAGGATTTACGCCATGATATTTGGGGACGTGGCGAGAATCTTGTCCTTTCTGTAACAAACTCACAACGGCATTATTTGGCATCGGTCGTGTCGGTCTTTGATGTTCATCAACCATTCAGGCCCTCGAGCCTTTTATTGCACCTTTGAGCACGGGCTCGACCTTCCATGAACTTCTGTCCTCGAGGCAACATCTCGAGCCTATGAAATCGAGCTTCCTGATTTCGACCGTAACAAATAGTCCCCGCATTTCTTAGAATGAAATGACAAGAAACGATTTGAATTCTTGAGTTTCCGAAGTCCCCAATGGTGAAATCATTCCCATGACTCAAGCGCTGAAACGACCGAAGCGTCCCATCGGTTCTCTTCCCCAAATCATTAAATGTTTGTCAGAGCCGGTCGGCCATCAGTGTCAATGAACAGTCGCCGATTTTCTCTATATATATTCGTTTACACTTCTCATTAAGAACTTTTGCTTTTATTTACAACGCCTCTTTTCTTCTCTAACTTCCCCTTCGCCACCAGCTCTTCCACCTTACCAACTTCAAAACCTCCACTATTTACCAACTTCTTCATTCTTCTTTTCAAAATCAATGGCAAAAACTTCCAAGTCTGTTCCTCAGAAAGAAGGAACCTTCTCTTCTACTTCTCGTCCGGCCGGTGGCAGACCGCCAGCGCTCCATGAGATTGTACCGAGCAGTTTTTCTTTAAAAAAGGACTTTACGGTCGAGAATCCTCCCGACGTCGCCGGCCGTCGTGAGCATGCCTCGAGATACATAAGCTCGATTACGAAGAAACACCTCGATGCTATGAGAAGAGAGTGTGGTTGGGGAGAGAAGGTCGTGCTGCAGATACCTTCTCGAGAAGAGGACATCACAACCTACGTAGAGGGGTTCCTAAGTGTGTACACTTATCCCTTTACGTTGGGTCCTCTCGATCCGTTCGTGCTTGAATTTTGCTGAAGATATCAAGTTACCTTGGGCGAGATTCATCCGTCCTTTTGGCGGATAGTAATGATGATGAGGTTCTTCGTTGAAAAGGCCGGGCTCGAGTTCACACTCAGCCATCTCATCCGCTTATATCGACCTCAGCTATTCTAAGGTTTGATCAGACTTCAACGCCGAAAAACCAAGTCCTTCTTTGCCAGTAATGACGAAAACAGGGATCGAGGCTGGATGAGCCGGTTCATCCGGGTGAGGTCCATCGATGTCATTTCCGAGGAGCACATGTCGTTCCCTGAAGAATGGAACTTCGAACGTGAGTGGAATTCTTTCCTTTAGTTTTTTCCACAATTTTTGCTAAACTTCGCGTAATACTCTTTTCCTCTTTTTGCAGTGGTCCCGTGGATGCCTAATGCGGTCCTCGACCTCGAGGACTGGGTTTCTAAACTACTCGCTACTTCGTCATACGACAAACGCAAGTGGCGGGACTTGTCGAAGGGCAAGTGGGAAGCAAAACACCATGGTTCGTGTTTCAATATTCCTTTCTTATTAAGAATGCCCCTCTGTTTATAACTTAACTTTTCTGTGGCAGGCACTGGTGAGTTCTCCGAGATGAGGCCGGCCCCTCTCGGGGAGGACGTTGAACCTTCGACTTCAAAGTCGAAAAAGGATAACAAAAGAAAGAGGCCCTCGAAGAGCGAGGGCACCCAAAACAAAACAGAGCCAGCTCGAAAGCGCAAGAAAAGCGTCGTCATTAATGTGGCTATTGACTCAGTCCCCCAGCTCATGGACGATGAAGGCGACGAGATGGAGGGTTCGACTTTGGTGGCTCGAACCAAAAAATCTACCAAGGTTGTTAAGCCCGTTGAGATCGAAGCCCTTGGCCACGAAGAAGGGACTTCGAAAGAAAAGAGGGGCGAAGGCCCTCCATCGCCCCATGTGGTGACCACTTCCCAAACTTCTGGTAGTACCCCAAAAGGAGCAAGCTTCGAAGCTCCTCTACCCGAACAAAGTACCTCGCAGAGGCCCTGACAGCAGGTCATTCCCTATTGCTTCCGGCCTACTCCGAGAACGCTATTAGGGATGCTCAGAACCTAAAGATGCCCGAGTTAGGCGGAGTCCCAAGTGAAGACGACCCCTTCCAGAGTTGCTTTGTCGGGGTCGATGAAGCCGATCTAGCGGATGCAACCTCAACCTTCGAAGAGGCCCAACGCCTTTTCTCGAGTGTAAGCCTTAACAGTGTTGCAATTTCTTTAATGCCATAATTTCTTCTTTTGCTTAACTGATCATTCCTTTCTTTTCTGTAAGCGTTCAATTAATTTAAGGCCGAATTAAGTCATTGCGAAGCCGAGCTGCATAAATCTCTGAATGAAGAAAAAACCCTTAGGCTTCTCTGTGACGAAAAGGAGGAAGAACTGAAGCACCTTAGGTCGGAGTTGACCAAAGCTCGTGACTACGAGGATAAGCTGGAGAAGCAGGTAACCTCTGTTCTGAAAGAATACGGGCTTCCTCTGCCATCTTCGGAGGCTAACATTTCAATGTCTAAGCTGCATCAAAAGGTGAAAATGTTGGAGCGTCTTCGTGGTGAGGTCGATCAAATCAACTCTGAGTGTAATAAATGGAAAGCAAAGATGGATACCCTGGCTGCGGCAAAAGAAGATGCACAGGCGAAAGTATTTTCCCTCGAGATCCAACTTCGGAATGCCCAAGAGAGCAGTTCGGTCCAGGTCGGCAGAATAGTTGAGCTTGAGGCTGGTCTTGCAAAGGCCGAGGCCGAAGTTGTGGAAGTCCGGGCCGAAGCCAAAAAGATGCAAATCAAGGCAGAAATGACAGTCGCCATCTATTTGAAGGATGCTGCCGATGCTCAGATGGAGTTGAGGGGGGGCTGCCGACCGGAGAAACGGAGCAACTACTACGCTAGGTGTCGATCTCGGAGGGAGACTCGAAGAAGAGGTCCACGCCAAAGGCTTCGATCTCTCTGAAGAAATAAAGCAAGCTAAGGCAGATGAGGTTGATGCCAAATTTGTCCTCTCCTCCGACTATGATGACGTCGAAGATATGGTCAGGGTGGTTCCGGAGATGAAGAGGAGGAGATTGAAGAAGAGGCTACTCCCGGGGAAGAGGCCGGTCCCGAGGGAGTAACAGGCCCGGGGAAAGTGATTGGCCCGGGGGATGCCCCCTTGGCATAAATGAAATAAAAATTCTATCTTTTTGTAATTTTCTTTTTGTTTTGTAAAACTCCTTTGTAATACCTTTTGTATGTATGAAAAGAAAGGAGTTTCCTTGTTTTTCTTAGCCTTCAATTCCCTTCAAAGTTTTCTCGATTTTTGATGCTATAACTTTTGATAATTGAATGAGCATCGGCTAAAATCCGAAGTAAGGTAAGCCCTGATAGAATACCTCTTAGGATTTTATCCTCGGGCTAAGCTTTAAGTCAGTTTTGACGATAGCTCAAGGTGATGGGACTTTTGAGTCCGAGCTTATTGAGAGTAAGGCCTCGAGCTCTGTGTGCTTCGCCCTTTATGCTCTTAAATATTGGCCCTTAGGCACTTCTAGGTTGGCCCTTAGGCCTTCTTTAGGTTGGCCCTTAAGCTCTTTTAGGTTGGCCCTTAGGCTCTTTGGGTAGGGCCAAATTCGGCCTCTAAAGTGGCTATAGTTTTCCCTCTTTCCGGCCAAAAGACTTAGTGAAAAATTTGGTACGCCTTAGCATGTATTCGTACACGTTGGATTTTTCAAAGGTTAGATCGATTGGAACCTCGTTTATAATTCATTGTGTAGCGATAATTGAATACCTCTTGAAGTTTTTTCGAGGGCTAATATTATCGAAGCCTCAGAATTATTCGAGGCCTGGTTTTATCGAAGCCCTTTATCATTTGCTTTTACCGAGGGTAGCCTGATTTAACCGGTTTTTCGAAGTGTTTGAAGGCCTTTAGTTTTATGGCGGAAGTCGGACATCTCTAAGCAGCATTATTTTGGCCGTAGCCTTTTTATATGACCGTAGTATTTAGTATGGTCGTAGCCTTTAGTCCCCGAGTATGATGGCCTTGGCCTTTGTATCGAGGGGATGCCTCTTTGAGGTCTTATGAGGTCGATTTTTCGTTAACTCGATGTGTTGAATGTCGATGACAGTCCCCGAGTATTCGAGATGCATTTGCGTGATGGCCTTTGAGCCGTTTCTTGTAGAATTATAAGTGTGAAACTCGTATAATAGTAGATTTCTTTGAAACACAAAGTGTTTTGATATAGCAAAAATGTTTCTTTGAATAATTGATACATGCGTACATGTTTTTGCCGTCGGGGGCTCGACTATTCTACTTGGACACGGTTCATTTGAACGTTTGGCCCATTACAAAGTTTTCCTATCGAGGCCCTCTTTGGCGTGAATTGCTTTCTTTGAAAGTACAACCTCCCAAGGTGATGACCCCCAGTATTCGAGGTTGATTGAAAAGAAGTCTTAAATACTTGTTGAATTCCCCTTAGGTAGCATATAAATGTTGCCTCGTTAAAAACCTTGCCGGAAAACCCATTTGGGATAAAACCCGACCTAAGGGAAAAAGAGTGCAACGCATGCTTTAAAACCAAGGTCTTCGAGTTGAAGAGTGCTTCGATATCTCCAATCGAACACCTGCAAGGAGTTAGCTTTAACTATAAATGAAAAAAAAGGAGAAAGTCATACCTTAGCAATAATATCGTTTGATTAGTGATATGTTCCAATTATTTGGTAGTTGCTCGTCTTTCATTGTGTTAAGTTTGTAGGATCCTTTCCCTACAACTCCGAGGACTCGGTACGGTCCTTCCCAATTGGGGCCTAGTTTCCCTTCGTTTGGATCTCGAGTATTGAGGGTGACTTTCCTTATAACTAAGTCCCCGACTCCGAAATGGCGAAGGTTCGCCCTTCTATTGTAATACCTCTCGATCCTTTGCTTCAGCGCGGCCATTCGAACTAGTACGACTTCACGTTTTTCATCTAGTAGCTCGAGACAAATGTTCATAGCCTCATGGTTCGAAGCCTCGGTAGTATGCTGAAACCTGACGCTGGGTTCCCCGACCTCGACTGGAATCAATGCTTCGGACCAATACACCAAAGAAAACGGGGTTTCCCCCATGCTCGACTTCGACATTGTTCGATATGCCCATAACACCTCGGGCAATACTTCTCTCCATTTTCCTTTAGCATCATTCAACCACTTCTTCAGGTTTGAAGGATAGTTTTGTTTGTGGACTCGGCCTGGCCATTTGCGCTTGGGTGATAGGGCGTAGAATCCTTTTGATTTTATGGTCCTCGAAGAATTTTGTCACTTTGCTGCCGACGAACTGCTTCCCATTGTCACATACTATCTCGGTGGGTATGCTGAACTGACCCATATGAAGTCAATGACTTCTTTTTCTCTTATTTTCTCGAAGGCCTGCGCTTCTATCCATTTTGAAAAGTAGTCAGTCATAAACAAAATAAATTTAGCTTTACCTGGCGCTGTTGGTAGGGGGGCGACGATGTCCATCCCCCATTTCATGAATGGCCACGGGGATAGGACCGAATGGAGTTGTTCACCGGGCTGATGGATCATCGGTGTGAACCTTTGACATTTATCACACCTTCGAACGAACTCCTTAGTATCTTTTTCCATGCTATCCCAGTATTACCCTGCTCTAATAACCTTGCAAATCAAAGAGTCGGCACCAGAGTGGTTCCCACAGGTGCCTTCGTGGATTTCTCGTAGTACATAATCGGTGTCCCCCGGTCCCAAGCATACTGCCAGTGGTCCATTGAAGGTTCTTCTATATAATGTTCCATTTTCATCAAGTGAGAACCGAGCTCCTTTGGCTCGTAAGGCTCTCGATTCTTTTGGTTCCAAGGGGAGCTTCCCGTGCTTCAAGTATCCGACGTACGAATTCCAATCCCACGTCAAACTTGTTGAATTAATTTCCGCACGGCCTTCTTCGATCACCGACCTCGACAGTTGGACGACAATCCCTGGGACAATATCATCTTCTTCGACCGACAACCCCAAATTTGCAAGTGCATCGGCCTCGCTATTATGTTCTCGAGGTACATGGTCCAGTGTCCATTCCTTGAAGTGATGCAATGTCACTTGAAGTTTGTCTAAGTACCTTTGCATCCTATCTTCTCGAACCTCGAAGCTTCCGTTTACTTGGTTTACTACCAAAATTGAGTCACACTTCGCCTCAATGACCTCTGCTCCCAGGCCCTTGGCCAGTTCGAGACCTGCAATCATGACCTCATACTCGGCCTCATTGTTAATTAATTTAGAAGTTTTGATAGATTGTCTTATGATATTGCCCATAGGTGGTTTTAAAACAATAACGAGCCCGGACCCTTTCACATTCGAGGCACCGTCCGTGAAGAGGGTCCATACCCCCGAAGTTGTACCCTTTTTTAGCAAGAGTTCCTTTTCTACTTCGGGTACGAGGGTAGGGGTAATGCCAGCCACGAAATCCGCCAAAATTTGGGACTTGATAGCCGTTCGGGGTTGATATTCGATATCATACCCTCCAAGTTTGATGGCCCACTTCGCCAATCGGCCCGATAATTCGGGTTTATGCAAGATATTTCGAAGTGGGTATGTAGTCAATACACATATAGGGTGGCATTGAAAATATGGCCTTAATTTCCTAGATGCGCTTATTAGTGCAAGTGCAAACTTTTCTAAATGCGGGTACCTGGTTTCAGCATCTTCTAGGGTCCGACTTACAGGAAATGATGTACTTTTTTTTTCTCGAACCAACACGCCACTTACCGCTACCTCGGACACGGCTAAATACAAGTAGAGTTTTTCATCCTCCTTCAGAGTATGAAGCAAGAGTGGGCTCGAGAGATACCGTTTTAATTCTTCTAAGGCTCGTTAACACTCCGGAGTCCATGCGAAGTCGTTTTTCTGCTTGAGTACGGAAAAGAAATGATGACTCTAATCTGATGATCTCGAGATAAACCGGCCTAGGGCAGCTATCTGTCCGGTTAGCCGTTGTACAACCTTCACATTATCTACGATGGTGATTTCCTCTATGGCTTTGATTTTGTCGGGGTTGATCTCGATCCCCCTGTTCGGTACCATGAAACCTAAGAATTTGCCTGAGCCAACTCCGAAAGTGCATTTCTCGGGGTTGAGTTTCATGTTGTACTTTCTTAAGACGTCGAACGTTGCCTGCAAATGACTCAAATGGTCCTCTGCGTGCAGGGACTTAACTAGCATGTCATCAATATAAACTTCCATAGTTTTGCCTATCTGATGTTCGAACATTTTATTAACTAGGTGTTGGTATGTAGTCCCTGCGTTTTTTAGCCCGAAGGGCGTTACATTATAGCAATATGTACCATACTTCGTGATAAACGAAGTCTTTTCCTAGTCTTCCGGGTTCATTCGAATTTGATTGTACCCGGAGTAGGCATCGAGAAAAGTAAGGATCTCGTGGTCGGCCGAAGCGTCGATGAAACGATCGATGTTGGGCAATGGGAAAGAGTCTTTAGGGCATGCCTTGTTCAAATCTTTGTAGTCTACACACATTCTAAGTTTGTTTCCCTTTTTAGGGACTACTACATTTGCTAGCCACTCGGGATACTTTACTTCCCTAATGGACCCTATCTTAAGAAGTTTGGTTACCTCGTCTTTGATGAATGCGTGCTTTACTTCGGACTGAGGCCTCCTCTTTTGTTTCACCGGTTTAAATCTGGGATCGACACTTAGTCGATGAGTGGTTATCTACGGCGGGATCCCTATCATATCTAAGTAGGACCAAGCAAAGCAATCAATGTTATCGATAAGGAATTGAATGAGTTTTTTCTGAGTTCGGGGGTTAATCCCGTCCCCAGATATACCGTTTGTACCGGCAGATACTCGATCAATATCACCTGCTCAAGTTCCTCAATTGTGGACTTCGTCGCATCTGACTCCTCGGGGGCGACGAAAGCTCGAGGGGTAAGGAAATCTTCCTCTTTGTCCTCGACCACCTGTTCCTCGGGCTCAACCGAGGATATAGATTGTAATTGCTATTTGGTTACCTGTTTGTCCGTGACGCTTGACTTTTCCGATGTAGACGGCCTCGATACTGGTACCAAGTCATTAACTACAAACATCTCTTTCCCTAAAATGGTTTTTGGCGATGTCGCTGAGAAATTCTCGAAGATACCCGGGCTACCTCCTCTCTTAGTTGCTTGCAATCCTCGGTCTTGTGCCGATGTGTACCGTGATACTTGCACATCAAGTTGGGATTCCTCTGAGAAGGATTAGTTTGTATGGGTTTAAGCCATCTGGTACCTCTGATTTTCCCAATGGACGAGACGATACCCGAGGCATCGACGCTAAAGTTATATTCTGATAGTCAGGGTGCCTCTGCCGGTCCTGAGTGCCTGTCGAACCCGGTCTTACTCATGAGTCTCCTAGAATTCTATCCTTGATCTGTTATTCGATCATTCCGAGGTATGTTACGCCTCGAGTTGTTCCTTCGGTTTTCGATGTACGGTTGATACCTCTCCTTACTCGGTCTCGATTCCCTATCTACTTCTCTCGAATTTTTTGTTGCTAACATGTTTGGATAAACCGAGCCCGAGGGGGCTCCCAACTGGTCATCTTCAACTCTAATCTCCGACTGGTATCTGTTATGCACATCCGCCCAAGCTACGGCGGGGTACTCAATCAAGTTTTATTTCAACTGCCTCGATGCTATCGAGCTCCGCTCATTTAGCCCCTGAGTGAAAGCTTGTACAGCCCAATCATCGAAAACTGGTGGCAACTTCATTCGTTCCATTTGGAACCGAGACACAAACTCCCTCAACATCTCGTTGTCCCTTTGTTTGATTTTGAATACATCTGACTTACTTGTTGCAACCTTTATAGTACCAGCATGTGCCTTTACAAACGAATCTGCCAACAAGGCAAATGAATCAATAGAGTTCGGGGGTAGGTTATGGTACCAAATCATGGCCCCTTTGGACAAGGTTTCCCCAAACTTCTTTAGTAGAACAAACTCGATATCGTCGTCCTCCAATTCGTTTCCCTTTATACCACAAGTATATGTGGTGATGTGCTCGTTGGGATCGGTAGTCCCGTTGTATTTGGGTATGTCTGGCATGCGAAACTTCTTCGGATTAGGCTTTGGGGCAGCACTCGGGGGGAAAGGTTTTTGCACAAAACTTTTAGAGTCCAATCCTTTCAAAACCGGAGGTGCTCCCGGTATTTGGTCGACCCTCGAGCTGTACGTTTTCACTTTTTTATTGTTGTCCTCGATCCTTTTCTCTCCCCACTCGATCCTCTTTGTGAGTTCTTCGAACATTCTCATGATTGTGGGGTCAGTTCCTGATCCATTGTTGCTCGACCTTTCCGGGACTGGTTCAACACGATGAGTAGTTTCTGGTCCCACCACACTCGGAGTCCTTTGCTGGCTTTGCAACTGAGCGATGGCAATCTGTTGCGCCTGTAACATTTCGAAAATCACTTGGGGACTGACTTCCCCATCTCCTCGACTCTGTGTTCTTTGGCTACTAGGTTGAACTTCTCCACGCACGCTTCCTCCGACGTCCGTGCCCAAATCGACATTTATAGCAATGTGTGAACCAACATCGACCGGGTTAACTACCCCAGGGTTGAGCGGTGGCATACCGGCTCCTGAAGCTGTTGCATTTTCATTTTCCCCGTGGAATCCGAGGTCGTCATTACCAGGAACTGGCGTGTTTGCTGAGTTCGACATGTTTTAGCATGAAACCAAAGAATCTTTGACAAGAAAAAGTGTAAAGAATAACGTGTGTTATCAAAAAACTAGCACAAAAATAATCACTATTATCTTTAGCCCCACGGTGGGCGCCAAACTGTTTACCTCGAAAATACGAGTAACAATTAAATTTGATTTGTGGTTTTAAAGATATGTGATCTAGTCCAATACTAATTAATAAATAAGCAATGTAGAGTATGAATGAGAAGGATTGATAAACCAAACCAGTGTTGTTAGAGCAGTAGAGAGCTCGAGCTCGACGACCTCGAGGTGAGTTAGGAGCAATAAAGCAAAAACAATAAAGTAAGTGTAATAAAGCTAAAGAATGATTCTGAAGAGCGGTAAACGAGAAAAGTAAGATAATGATCAGATTGTCTTTATAAATGATTGGGGTCCCCTTTATATAGGAGGAAAAATCCTAAATATGGTACATTTCTATTTACAGTAAGGAATTTTATTACAACTGTATAACAACCTAGTACTGATTTGTACTAATTCGTACAAATCTATCCCGGGATTTACGCCATGATATTTGGGGACGTGGCGAGAATCTTGTCCTTTTCGTCACAAACTCACAACGGCATTATTTGGCATCGGTCGTATCGGTCTTCGATGCTCATCGACCATTCAGGCCCTCGAGCCTTTTACTGCACCTTTGAGCACGGGCTCGACCTTCCATGGACTTCTGCCCTCGAGGCAACATCTCGAGCCTACGAAATCGGGCTTCCTGATTTCGACCGTATACATATGTATAGTGAGGTTACAAAAAATATACGAGCCCCCGATGTGCTTTGGAGGAAGCCAAGGAAGTCCAAAAAAAGTATATATATATACTTTTTTTGGACTTCCTTGGCTTCCTCCAAAGCACATCGGGGGCTCGTATATTTTTTGTAACCTCACTATACATATGTATACGGTCGAAATCAGGAAGCCCGATTTCGTAGGCTCGAGATGTTGCCTCGAGGGCAGAAGTCCATGGAAGGTCGAGCCCGTGCTCAAAGGTGCAGTAAAAGGCTCGNTACATTTTTCACTTTGCACACAAAATCTAATAGATGCAGAAATTGTGTATTTTAGGGTTATGAAGCTACTTGTTTGGAAGCACCTATTTCTCCTCTCCTTTCAGAGATCTTTGCCTCATTTTTGGTGGCCAAGTTAAACAAATTGGAGACTCCGCCTTAAAGGGAGAATGCATGAATATCCTAATTAATTATTACTTCGTATAGTTCTATTTTGACTTGACACAGTTGAAAAAGGAGGAATTTATGTACTGATATGAGTAACGGATTCCACTAATATTCCTTGTTGAACTAGCCTTGTGCGTACTTAGTCAAATTAGGACTACACTTGAAAGTGCGACAAATGGATATAAAGAGTATGGGAGTACCTCAAAGGTGGAGGGGTGATGAGGATCAGAGGTTTCGACTTCGAGACGGCAATTATCAACGCCGGTGGCTTCCAAAGCGGAAAGCAAGTGCTCAACGGTACTAATAGAGTGTCCATCTTTACACAGCGTCGTGCACAGTGGAGACTCCTTGGCGAAGTCAATGGATGCCTGAATGACTTTTGAACCGAGTTCAAAGTACCTACCCTCGCCGGCAAGCTCCGGGCAGATTCTAACGGTGGATACCTTGCCGGAGTGGAGACCGATTCCGGTGACTTCAACACAGTTGGCTACTGTTTGCTGGAGTTTACCAGTCTGCAACAATGAATTTAATTTGTCAGTTAACAGTCTTGTGTATATGTAGAGACAAAAAGAGAGAGTGAGTGAGTGTGTACGGAAATCCAAGAGATGAGGGTGGAAGATTTGCGAACGAATGTCATTACGGATTATTAGGGAAGTTCCGTCATGGAAATGCCTTCTTCAACCGAAGGGAACAGGCAGCAAAACCTTTTAAATTCAAGAGAATTACCACATAAATACACGGGAATCTTACAATAATGTCCCAAAAAAATTTCAAACTTAACAATCTCTAGCCATTAACCATATATATATATATAAGATTCCAAAAATCTAAACAAAAAAAAATTCAATTGGTATGATTGAGATTCATTGAAAATATATAGATGAGTCAATATACAAAATTTGAGGGCAATTGAAGGTGATTAGGGCTGAATTGGTATCAAAATTCATAGTTAAAATCGAGTTCAAAACTGCTACACATGTATCACGCATATATCTCACACACAGGTATACATAGATATACATGTGATACACATTTGATACATATATGATACACAGTGCGATACACATGTCATTTTTTCATGTTCATCTTCTATTTCGAATTTTAAATTCAAACCACCTCAAAACTCCACCAAATCATCCCGAAGCTGAGATTCAAGCTCTTTAAGATGGGCAGTAGACCTGGAGGTGACAACTAATGTGGTGGCTGAAGCTAAGGCTATTCTTCAAGGATTAGAATATTGTATGGAGCATGATCTTCACCCTCTCATATTGGAGACGGATTCATTAGTGATGAAGAAAGTGATAAAAGGGGAATGGGATCCTACTTGGGTAATTGCAAATGATGTGAAGAGAATTATAGAGATAAAGGGCAACTTCAATGTGATCTTTCAACATGTGTTCAGAGAAGGCAACACAGTGGCGGATTTTATAGCTAACATTGTGTTTTCTTTTGCAGGTACATCTGAGTTTCACTTATTCTCTGAACTTCCTAGTGCATGGAGGAAGTTGATTAATTTAGACAAGTCTCAAACTCCTAACATTAGGGTTAGAATAGCAAAGAGAAGAGCCCCAGACTGATGGCTTCACAATATTGGAATCTGCACATACCTGCATGTTTCTTTTGTGTCTCATTTTGTATGTTATTAAGGTACTTTCCAGTTGTATTAGCATTGTCACATGCTCATTATGGGGGTGCTTTGATAGTGTACAGGACCAATGTGATAAGCAGGTATTGGATGGTGCAATTTATTCTACTTCTGATATGTTCAAATATTAAGGAAAAGATTGAACCTGTTAGGTTGTATCTTTGGAGATTGTTGAATCATTTCTCAGTGGTATTAGCATGGTTTCATGCTCACTCTGAGGATCTTTTAGCAATGTTTAGAATGATGTCGACATTAAAGGTTCTGGAAGGGAAGGATCTAAGCTTACAAGATCACAAAAATGTACAGTTTCTAACGCTTGAATATGCCTCAAGCCTGGATTTTGCCTTGCAAGGCCTGCTTAAAGCCAGCCCCAGCCTAGCCTATGCCTTGCAAGGCCTGCCTAAAGCTAGTCCCAGCCTGGCTTTTGCCTTGCAAGGCCAGCCTAAAGCCAGCCCCAGCCTGGCTTTTGCCTTGCAAGGCCAGCCTAAAGCCAGCCCCAGCCTGGCTTTTGCCTTGCAAGGCCAGCCTAAAGCCAGCTCCAGCCTGGCTTTTGCCTTGCAAGGCCTGCCTAAAGCCAGGTACTTTTACATGTTAAATTTGATGAGTACGCATATGATTAATACTTGGACAAACTAAGTACACTGCATATGGATATCATATAGTAGCTACACTTGGAAGACTATGCTGGCTTCAACTCTGTGGTGGAGATGTTTGGAATTCATTTTAGCCTATGGACAGTATACCCTGGCGCCTGGTGAGAGCTTGATAGGTGATGCTTGGTATCTACCACTGTCAATTGGATTCACATACACTGACAGAAGAAGGAAGCACTCAACTTATTTTGTTGTAATAGCTAGTTCATTAGACTTTAGCTTTTCTATCTTTTTAGTAGCTAGTAGCTTCATGCAACTTCTATTTTGGTTTGGACATCTTGTAAGCTTTGAACCCATTTTGAGATTTTATTTATATATTAGCCACTAGACATCCTGCTTAGTGGTATATTTGCCAACAAAAAAAAACTTCTTAATATGTACCCAATCTATTATAATAACACTCACTCAAAGGAAAGCAAAATTTTAAATTTTTTTTTTTGCTACAAGTAGATAATTGGCTAATATTAGTAATATTTTATGAATTGACCAATTTTTGTAATAAGCTACTTATAAATAGACATAGCTGATATTTTTTCTTTATTTTTTCTAGTGAAAATTACGCGACACATCAAATATTTACATTACATTATTTACATTACAAATTTTCGAAACGCCCAGAAGCCCTAGGTTTTTTCTTTGGATTTTCAAGATTTCCAAGACTTGACTCGGCCCAAAATTCGCTTTATTTGATTGTTCTCAATGAGAACAATCGAATTATGTCAATTTTGGTTCGTTTCAAAAACATCGGAGTTGGCCGATTACTAATTCTTCTCCGAACCAGGAATCTATTTGGCCTCAATTGGTAATTTTGTGACCTTTTTCTTTTCATTTCAGATTATTGTGCCTCTATATTGAACACCGATTGATCCTTGTCTTGTTGGCATTTCTTATTTCTTTTGCGTTCATTTTAATTAGATATTTAACATATTATTATACATTTGCATGTTTGAAATGCTAGTTTAACAGCATGGTGGTTAGTCGTAGGTTAATTAATCATAATTTAGTAGTCACACCGTTGAATTAGGATTTGTTTGTTTAATTGTTGATATTTTTGCATATGGTTACTCTGTTTGGATTTTTCTTGTAATTAACAGAAGTTAAAAAGGTCTAAGGGAACATGGAAACTTAGGGCAGTGAAAATCAGAAGTTAGGTCAAAAAATTGGGGTGAAAGGGGTAAAATACAGAAGTTAAAAAGGCTAAAAAAAATATGGGGAATATCTGGATATACAACTGTCCATTTTATGTTAAAAAAAATATTTTTTTCCTAAATTTTTGGGACTGACGTTCCAGAATTATTCTCTTAATTTTTTATGCACATAACATATTGTCACCCCCTATATAAGAGAGATATCACTCACTAAAAGAGAGGGTGAACGGAGGCTGGCAGAATTTCCTTTTCTTCATTATCACTTTGATTTTCCTCCTTTTGAGTTCAAGGATAGAAATAGAAAATAATAACAAAAAAAAAAAATATCAAGGCTGCCTTTCCTTTTTTCCATTTTCTACTGGTTTTACTCCATTTTGGTGGGAGTTCAAGTTTGGCTGTTGGTTCTTTGTTCTTGCTGGTTACTGTTGTTGTTTCTGCTATTTTTTTATGTTTACTTCCTCTCCAAAGTTAGAGATATATTTTCTATTTTGTCTATCTTGCTATTATCAGGTATTCACATTAAATTTAAGTTGTTGTTTTGGAATGAATGAATTAATTTCTTTGTTTGTTCCGTGAAATCCTGATCCTCAATCATCATTCATACGTTGATTCTCTTATGATTAGTCTGTCAATTAGTAGATCTAAGTTTAGTTAACTTCAGTGTGGTTTGTTTCTGCTTATTTGGTGTTTTGGATGATCAAAAGCCAGAATCTTTTGCTCTAGCTCTTACTCATTTGAATTAATTGTAATTGTGATATCCATGTGATTAACTCACTCAATAAGCCTGTCATAGCGACTAGCTGAATAAGTCCAAGCATGCTTTACACATAATAACAATAGAACAAGTATAGACAACCAGAAAATTTTGAAAAATGACTGAGTTTGCCAGTTTTGTCTGCCTGGGTTAATTGTTATCTTAAATCTTCATTTCTGCTTGATGAAAATGTAATGGAACTTGGGTTGTCAAGTCCGCTTTCATGTGAGAGCAACGTGATTGCACTGATCAGATTTTACATAGCGTGAATTAGTCGCGTAGACGGATTTAGGTTGCAAGTTATGTAACCCATGGCATGATTTATATTTATGTATATTCAATTCTGATTTCTTGTTCGTGATTGATTACTTTGGTCATTAGATTCATATCCTGTAATACATGTAAGTTTTTTTTATTATTTTAAACTCAAATTAGTAGTCCAGATTCTATTGCAAAATATAAAGTTACATTTAGTGTCCTTGAGGTATGACACTGGCTCAAGCGATTTTCAGGTCCACTGAGGACTTGATCGAGTATGTAAAGACCAGCCCAATTGGGCGTTCACCACAAGCCCTTCTTCGTCATTTAGACCAATTGGAGGTCTAGTGCGAGACTTCAACCCTTAATGTTATTGGGAAAAAACATAAATAGACAGTATTTTAACAGAATTGGCAGCTAATTAATTACATTTCTTAAAACTTACCTAAAATAACTCTCACTTTCATCTCAATCAATCCCTGGAAAAAATGTATGAAAATATCCTGAAGCCTATTTACCACGCCTCAAAATTAGGGATTCATCCTAATTTTGAGGCTTATTTAATTTGTTTTAAAGGAAAAGTGGACCAATGTGACATGTATATTTGGTATAATATAGAAATAAATAATACATATATGACATATTCCGTTTTTACACAATATAGATATTATACGATATTTATACCATTCATATAAATGATACAATATATATTTGGTATAATATATGTATAAATAATGTACATGATATATTTTATTTATATATATACATACATATTATACTATTTATAGAAATATTTAGAGAATATTTGAATGTTAAATTAAGGGACATAAATTCAGAATAGAAAAAGAGCGAGAGATTTGAATGTTAAATGTAAGGAACCAAAATTTACAATAGAAAGTAGGAGGAGAGAGAATGTAAAAAGAAAAATAGATAAGGATAAAACGGATCCCATGATTTGTGTTACTCATTAATTGTGCACATCAATTTTACATATGCTAATATTGTAAAAAAAATCTGCTATATGTGAAATAAACAAAGAATGATATCATTTTCTTAAATACTTGTTAAAAACTGCTCGATCGTGTATTTTTCCCATGTTATTATCCATTTATTGGTCCTTTTGAACATCAAGGGATTAGTAAGAGTTCTTATCTGTGTTTACCTTGAAAATGGTAATAACAATTATATTTGATTTTGTGGTTCTAAAAATATGTATAGTTGTTAGGCAATAGATGCTAAGTGTGAGCTAGAAGAATAAGGTAAAAGTAAAGAAAAGTAGTGAAATGCAAACTAAGTTGTTACAAAACAGGGTCTCGAGCTGGCCGAAGCAGGGCCTCGAGGTCAAACTATAATGCCTAACAGAGGACAGTCGATGGAGGAATAATATGGAGGGCCTCGAGGATAACCCTTTATGATCAATAATGAGCAATAAATGAAGAACAATTAATGAACATGATAGATGAAAGGTAATAAATCCATAGAACAAATGTTGAGTATATTAAGAAGGCAGAGAATGTTCTTGTTATATCCAATATTCATGTGTCCCAAAAAATGACAAGGATCCCCTTTATATAGGAGGGGGAATCCCAACATAGTACATGTGTAATTATTACAAAGAAATACAGCTGGTACAACTATTTAATGGCTTGGTACGGACTTGTACCACTCTTGCAGACTTGGTCAGCTCTAACCACGTGCCCTTGGGAATTTTCCCCTTTCCACGATGGTCACCGATTTATACTGCACTGGGGTCGAACACAATGAACTTTCGATGTGCTTCCTCGAGGGATACACCTCGGGATCGAACAATGAATTTCACTTCGGGCTCCTCGAGGTCAGTCATGGGGTGCCATAACGGTCACAAAATCGGACTCTCCGATTTTGACCGTACACAGATAGTCCCCGTTTTTCTTAGAATGAAATGATAAGAAACGATCTTGGGTTCTTTCCTCTTTGATATCTTCATTATGACATCAGCCACGTGAGATCATTAAATGTCGTGACAGAAAGACTGCACAGTGGTCGCTGTCAGCACGGTTCTCGAAAAGCCCACAAACCGTTATTGGTCGACCTTTCCGCTTCTCCAACATGCTCGAACGATTCCTATAAATACTTCCATTTTCCATCTTTCAAACTTTTACAATACCTTCAAGCCTTCAAATCTTTGCTAACATTTTCTTTCTTTCATCCTTCTTCTGCGTTCACTTCTTCATCTTCTTGCTTTGGAAATTTGTTATAGCCATGGCCAAAACTTCTAAAACGGTCCCTCAAAAAGAGGGAATCACTTTTTCGTCACGCCCGTCTAAGGGCAAATCAAAAGCGCCTCCCGTATTGAGGAGTACATTCCCGGTCCCTTCGAGACATCCTCAGATTTCAAAATTGATAAACCATCCTCGACACCGGGCCGATGCGATCACATGTCTCGGTACATAAGTGTGGTGACCGACGTGAAGCAGGTGAAGATAGATTGCCGCTGGGGGGAAGCGGTACAAGTAGAAATCCCTTCATCTGAGGAAATCATAGTTACACATAGAGCTGGTTTCCTCAGCGTATATACATATCCTTTCACTTTAGGCCCCAATATTCTTCTTCTCCACCGATAGACCCGGTGATCCTCGATTTCTGTCGCAGTATCGAGTGAGATGCTCGGTCAAATTTATCCTTCTTTCTAGAGAATTGTTTATATGATTATATATTTCTCTAACATGGTTGGGGGATGTCTTTCAACCTCGATCATCTGATCAGATTATATAGCCCTCGTCTCTATCGAGGGGGCTTAGTCAAGCTGCAACGTCGATCTGCCAAAGCATTTTTTGCCTGCATCGACGAAGACAAAGACCGGGGATGGATGGGCCAGTTTATTCGAGTCAGGACCTCGGACCTCATCCCTGCCGAGAAGATTCCATTCCCATAGGAATGGAACATGAGACATAAGTGTCCCTATATCGAGCATGTTTTATCACTTGGATTGCCTCTTTTTCTTCTTCTGAACTGACCCTTTGCTTTTTACTTGATTCTCTTCTGATTGCATAGCCACCCTGTGGTTCCATGGTGCGGTCAAGGACCTCCCGAGATGGGTTAAGCTCTTGGATTCTGCCTCTCTGTATAATGAGCGCGTTTGGCGTGATTTGTCCAAGACGCGATGGCAGGCCAGGAATCATGGTATGCTCTCATCACTGTCACTTCTAGATTTCTTATGAGTAGATTTCATGGCGACAAGTCTCATATTTTATGTTTGTGCAGGCCTCGGGGAATCCGATTCAATGAGACCGCCTCCTCCTGGCGAAGAAGAGGCCCAAAAACCTGCCAAAGGAAAAAAGAGGAAGAAGGAGACACCGACGGAGTCTCCGAAATAAAAGAAACCTAAGGCTAGAAAGCCTAAGACCGATGCCACGATTTTGACCTCGGTAGCTGCAAAAAGTCTCTGTACTGAAGATGAAGATGATGACAGTTTTCCTTTGGTACAAAGGGTAAGACGAAGCACTGATGCTTTGAAAGTTATGGGAAGAAGACTGCCGAGTCGGAGGTGGCCGATGCGGACCCACCTTGCACTGAGGAGACCCTCGAGAAGGGTTTGGGTGCAGTCCCCGAGCCGATCGTTGGACAGGATGCGACCTGTGCCGACGAATACCTGGTTGGAAGAGCCGATTCCGAGATTCTTCGAGGGCGAGAGGAAGCCCCAATAGAAGTCGATGCCCTAGGCGATTTGCAATCGGGCCCGTCATTTTCACAGGGAAAATACGGGATGATGATGAGTGGTGGTTTTACCACTCATTTTGGCCTCTTTTCGTTAGATTTTGTATCGTTCAATGATAACTTAAGGTTGTTATTAGTGTGTAATTGCTCAATTTTCAGGGAAATGATGCCATGAAGTGGTTGATGTTGAATTGGAATGAAGTTGAAGAAAAAGTGGTGAAAAGTGCACAAAAAGCTTCAATGATTCCGCACCTGCGGACTCTGGGCCGCTGGTGCGATATCGCACCTGCGGAGGACTCAACGCACCTACGGAGGAAGGAACATCCACACAAACTCGCACCTGTGATACATTTCACGCACCTGTGGAACCGCAGGTGCGACCATTTATTTGCACTTGCGGAAATTGGTCAAGCCATCCAGAACCGCACCTGCGAAGATTCTTCCTCAGGTGCGGTCAACGGGCATCATACCTGAGCAAATATGTAAAATCACATTTCTCATTCCCCACTCTCATATACTCGACCTAGAAGAAATTTTTGAGTATCTTTTGGCATATCTTTGGCATTGTAAAATACATTTTTGAGTAGAGAAGAAGAGAGAAAACATTTGTGGAAGCTAGGATTTGCACACACACTTGAGATTTGAAGATTTCAACCTTGTGGTTAAGGATTTCTTACCTATTTATGTTTGTTTCTTCATTTTCTTGATTTGTATTGAATATTTAAGTGTGTAGTATTTATTTCCAACACTAGTTCTTGTTTATGGAAATATTCATGTTCAAAGTGTGAATTAAATACCTTATTGTGCTTATGTATTGAATGATTTTTCATCTTTTATGAAGTGAGTTATTGTTTCTTTAATTATTCTTGTTCTTTAATATTTCCAAAGGGATTAGCTAACCCTAGGACTCGCCCATTAACTCCGAATTAATTTTGGAAAAGATAATTTGGGGTTGGGAAAGATTAATTAACAAGAATTTGAGGCTTTAGCCCTCATTTTATAGATTCTACCTATGGATAGGATTGAACTACTTATAGCCATATCTGGGTGTGCTTAATCTCTTGATTGGGTTAGGAATAATTCAATTACGAAGTCTTATTAGTCTTTGGAAAAAGCTAATTTAGAATTATTATCCATGACTAATTAACATAAACTCGCTCATATTTGTAAAATCGTGAAATACATTGGATCGTTACTTGAGTGTAATTGCCGATGCATTCATACTTGTTGTCATTGATCATTTTACTTGCTTTCTAGGCTAGTTTATATTTTCGCATTTAGTTATAAACATTTTCAAAACCAAAATCTATTCGTTTGGCTTTGCGCGATAAGTGATAATTCTCTTACATTCCTAATCGCCTCCATATTGTTCTCTGTGGGATTNATTTTGGCACCGTTGTCGGGGAACAACTGGCGTAATTTAGGTTGTTTGAGAAGTAAACATAAGTGATTTGATTCAAACTTGTGAATATTTGTGTAATTATTTTTCTTGTTTATTTTCTTAATTTTTCATTAAAAAAAAATGGCATCATATAATGAAAATTGGTCGGATGGTAGTTGTTCATACTTTGATGACCCTTGTCCTTATTGTGGAGGACCACACTCGTGGAAAAATTATTTAAATTCTCCCGGGGATGGATTGTGCGCACAATCTCAAACCCATGAGTGGAGTATTTGTGATAGGTGTGGTCACCAAAATGGTCATTGGTATGATTGTTCATAATTGTCCTTCCCTTCCCCAAGCCCCACTATGATGGTTCTACTTTTTGTGATGAAAATTTTAGGGGTGAGGAAGTGGAGAGAAGTGAGCATGGTAGAAATGGAGAGTTCAAGCTCATGTTGGATTGCCTACTTGAAGAACGGAACCATGAGCAAAATGCCTTGGAAGAACTTTTAGAGACTAGTCTCGAAAATGATTTGGCACTTGAAAGGTTGCACTCACAAATGGATGCTATGATTGAAGCTTCGAGGGTTCAAAAAGCCTTGGAGGTGAGTGATAACCAAGAACCTTCCTTAGAGATTGAAGTTGATAATTCTTCCTTGGTACTTGAACAAAACCAAGAAGAACTCTCAATGCTCAAAATGAGAGGATAATGCTCATGTTGGAGACCGTTCTTGAAAATGAGGAAAAACACAACTTTGTACTCGAGGAATTGAAGCATGAAGTGACTCAAAATGATGAGCACATCCGCACTTTGGAGGATCAAATGCAAGCATTAATGGAGGCTCACCATGCCTCTCAAGTTGAAAGTGTAGATGGAAGCCAAGAAGAGTCCAATTCCGAGGGTGAGAGTGAGTTTTACTTTGAGGAATCAAGCCTTGAACATCCGCCAATTGACTCCATGAGTGTTAGTGATGCCAACAAAAATATGGAATTAGAGTCAACCGGGGTGATTGAAAATTTGGTTGAAATTAAATATATTCCAGGGGAAAACGAGGATGTCAAAATCCGGAAAAATTTGCAAGTTGGAGGTTTGAAGGCACATTTCAAGCATTTTTCAACATTGGAATTGTGTGGTAAAATGGAAGTTGAACTACACGAGTCAATGGAGCGTTGCAAGGATAAAAATTTCTTACCATACATCTTGCAATTTGAGGAAACAAGAAAACAAAATGACATTCCTCACATGAGAGCCAAGAAGTGCAAAATGAAGAATTTTAAGGCTTGGCTCGGTCATCTATTTACCACCCCTACCGCCCGTGGTCACAAGCTTGATTCCAAGATTGGGACTCAATTCATATCATCCAACTGGCGAGAAAAGTGGTAAAGTTGATTTGCGTCGTGCCATGACGTTAAATGCGGCGCTTGGTGGGAGGCAACCCACCGTTTTTCAAAAATTTTGGTCATTTTTGGATTTTTTTTTTTAGAATAGCTTATTATATTTTTTCTAACCAATATGCCAAGTTTCACATTTTTCGGAGTTGATTTGAGCAGGTCGGGGATGCCGGGTGGTCAAAATCAGTGCAAGAAATAATAAAATTGCTGGGCAAACACACTGACCAACTCTGCTATGCCCCATGTCAATTATGCTATAGTACAGTGGCATCCGTGATCAACTATGCGATAGCAGATGCCAACAGTTTGCTTGTTGCTGAGCCTAGTGATTTCGCACCTGCGGTCCGGCTTCCGCAGGTGCGGTCTCGCAGAAGCGGCCGCCTGCCTGCATGTGCGGTTTTCGTCGCAGGAGCGGTTTATTATTTTGCACGTGCGTAACCGCAGGTGTGGATATATTTACGCAGGTGCGAAAGTCGCCCAGGTAAATTCCCAAATCCCACCCCCAGGTCAGTTTTCTTTACCTTCTAAATTCAAATAACAGAAGAAAAAAAATCCCTCACTTCCTCTCAACTCTCACTCACTACAAATCGCAAGAACCCAGGTAATCTCTACCCCTCACTCCT
The DNA here is from genome assembly GCA_005239525.1 of Nicotiana knightiana. Classification (NCBI taxonomy): domain Eukaryota; kingdom Viridiplantae; phylum Streptophyta; class Magnoliopsida; order Solanales; family Solanaceae; genus Nicotiana; species Nicotiana knightiana. Next base: position 126,510 of record ML376870.1, read on the forward strand.
ATCTTCCTCTCTTTTTGTTTGTATTATTATGTATTTGTGTGTTCGGGCCTTCAATGGCCGTGTATATTCCATGGTCGTTTTCTTTTTTTCTTATTTTGTTTTGTTACCTTGAAAACTAGGTTAGATTTAGATTGAGGATTTGGTTGAGAGCAGGGAGTGTGTGCTAGTTCAGTGTTGGGTTATTGTGAACCCCATTCGTGTGAAGATGGAGAAAACCTTATACGCTCGCAAAGTGTTCAGGATATTATATAGGTGAAAATTGAGTGCCTAATACCGTAATTTTAGTGTTAATGAAGTTAGAACAAAGTTTGGTACACTAAGCTGGAAGTCTTGAGTACAAATTAGTGGCCAAAAGCAAAGCCCAAGTGAATAATAACACAAAAAAATTTGGGCAGTTGAGTTTTGGACGAAGGACCGCAGGTGCGACCTCGCACCTGCGAGTCCTTAACCGTAGGTGCAAAAAATTCCGCAGGAGCGACTCAGTTTTCCGCAGGAGTGAAACCGCACCTACGGTCAAAGTTCCGCAGGTGCGGAAACTGCTCAGCCTTGCCCAAAACCAGTAGCTTTGCAACAGGGCTTTCCCGGGCCCGTTCGACTTGGTTCTTTGGCCTATTTGCAGTGTTTTAAGATGCTTATCGATGTTCCACTGCTTGACTGACTTCATTTTGATTGTTTGTAGGCACTTTAACTCAGAAATGGACCCAAACACAATCCGAAATTTTGAAATTGAGGAGGAGACTAGAGAACATTATGATGAGAGTAGGTTCAGGTTGGCTGCATGTCAACGCCGTTATTATGATAACCTCCACACCAAAAAAATGGTACTTGAGAGAGGAATTGCTGAGGACAAATTGGGCGAGAAGCTCCCAGAGTTCTATGCTCGACTGGTATCCACTGGGTGGGCGTGCTTCATTCCCACTCCGTGCAAGGACAATGAGACAGGGTTCGAGAGTTTTATGCAAATCTCAAGCGTGCAACCTTTGACAATCCTCACCTCATCATCTGAGGGAAGCTAGTAAGGTTCGGGGTGGAGGAAATAAATGCAGTTCTCGGGATCCCAAACCACCCCATACAGCCGGTAGCAGAGAAAGATCAATGTGACAACTCGGCATGGCTTGTGTCAAGATTGTACCCCGAGAGTGTAAGACCAAAATGTGCAAACAAGAGGAAAGGCTTGAAGTCAACTGACTTCACAACCGAGGACAAGATATGGCTATATATACTGAGCAAAAGAGTGTCCCCCAGTGGGAATGTTACAGATGTGTCTTACACCAGGGCATTGATTATCGCCTGCCTGATTGATGACATTCCAGTGAACCCGGGCCATTACATTCTAAGTGAGATGCCGCAGTATGTGCTTGACGATGGGCCAGGGTTACTGTTTCCGTCCTCGATCACTGAGTTGTGCCGGCGGGCACAGGTCGAGGAGCACCCTATTGATCATTGGGTGCCCGCCGACAAACCTTTCCAGCCATTGAGAGTCAAGGGAGAGGGTGGAGTAGTGAAGAGAAAGAAAAGGAAGGCCACCACCACTACTACAGAAGTTGGATCCTCCTCACAGCCTACTTCATCAGCGGGTCCTTTTAGGGAGATGAACTCCCAGCTTGCCACCCTGCGGGACCTAGTGTCCAAGATCCCCACTAGACCTTCCACCTCCCAGCCTCAGCCTCCACCCGAGTACTACTTCAGGGCTGAGATGCAGTAGTATTTTGATACTCAGGACAAGATGGCAGCATCTCTTTCACAGCTTGACACCGCCTACACCAGCCTGGCCAAGGCACATGTTGACCTGAAGGAGTCATTTGACAAGGAAAAGGAGTAAAATAAAAAGAAAGGTAAGCTTCTGGTCAAAGTGTGGAGAGGAGTCAAGGCGATCTTCAGGTTGGGGCAGCCGAGCAAGAAGCTGCCATTTGCTGATGTTGATGATAGTGAGGAATACTCGTTCATGTCCGATACGGACGATGCCGATGATGATGATGATGATGACGAGAGTTCTCAGCAGCATTGACCAGCCTCTTCTCATGCAGTCTGCTAGTCTGATGCAGACCTCAGGGAGACCCTCAAACTATGCCCTTTTATTTTGATGTTATGCAGTGGGCACACTGCAATATTTTTAGTTGGGGGTGGATGTTGCACATTGTATCTATGTATGACTTCTTGGATGATATTGTCTTATTGCCCTTGCCGGGTTTCTTTGTTATGTATGGATACTTTTGTGCCCTTGCCGGGCTTATTGTGGATGATGCCAAATTGTTTTGCTTAGCTTGGTGTGATTGGTTTATTTTTAGTTTTCTTGCATCCTTTATTTATTTTTTATTTAGTAGTTTGCTTCTATTTCAGTTTTTAGCTTTGTTCTTTAATTTTTACTTTCTTAATAATACCTCTTTGGGTTTTCTTCATGCTACGGTTCTTTCCCAAGGAACATTTTTGAAGTGAACCGGGTGACTTTTCCCTATGATAGATGGTATGACAACTTTCTTAAGGGAATTAGTCTTGTTTTGCTAGGAAGAGACTTTTGGATTATTTGGTACTAAAGAAATTAGTCTCTTGTATGTGAAATGTGAACTAAGAATACCCCTCCGAAATTTGATTTTGAATGAAAACAAGTAAGTTGCATGGTGAAGGTTAATTTTGGTGATAAATTCTTGGCTCTTTTAGTGACTCCTTGCACACTAGTTCGAAAATATTGCTCTAAACTCCTATAAAAAAAATGAAATTGATCCATCTTGATTAGTTCATGTGCCATGTGTGTTAGTGTTTGTATAAATAAATCTTGTGCCTACTTCCATCATCTAGAACTTGCCCTGTTAGTTTTTCAATGCTAATGATAATTATGTTTGGTTGGAGAAATGACCTTATGCATTCTTTGTGTTATTTGAAAACCTCGTTAGCCTTTCGAACCACCATTGTATAGATATTATCACTAGTTACCCTATTTGAGACTTGAACTTTTTCTTTGGTCACCTCAGTACAAACCTTTCCCTTTTGCAAAAATAATTCCTCTTTTGAACCCGTCCCTCCTTGAGTATTGATAATGAGGCAAAAAAGCTTAAGTTGGGGATGTAGTGTCAAAGTGAAAATTAGTAAGGTTGTATATTGAGTGCAAAATATATGCCTCAAAAGATTCTTTTGAAATTATTCAAGCTCCAAAAGAAAAATACAAAAAAGGAAGAGCAAAAGAAATGTGTATATGTAAATAAATATGGGAGCTTTGAAGAAATGTAGCGAGGTGCTTAAAGTGGTTCTATGTTGGTAACTAGATGCAAATGAGGTTATGTGGTTTGAAAAGAAACAAAGCGCAACAAGAAAGGAAAATGTGAGTAGTGTTCAAGGAGGTGTAGTCATTTTCCCAAATGTGTATCCTACCCTTCTCTAAACCTACGTTACAAGCTTAAAAAGCCCTTATGGGATCTCCAACCGAATATTTTTGAATATGTGATGAATTAAAATAAGGGCAAGCCTATGGTATGATTGGTTGTAACACTTGAAAGTCTTTGTGAGTGTGAGTGTCTTTGTAAATATGTCCCTTGTTGTTGTCATTGTAAATATTATGAGTTGGGACTTTATTTCTCTCTTGTGAGGGCACATGAATTAGGATTGAATGGTGAAATTGATATATTAAAAAAAAAAATGAACGAGTTGAGCATTTGTAGTAGACTAGTGTTGTTGAGTCACTTCTTGAGGCTTTTTCTTGTCACTTGCTTATTTTTGAAACTTCTGTGCACTTCTTGAAGTTGTTTGTAAATGAGGGAGTTATTCAAGTAAGATGCATACTTGAACCTAATTATTAGTACCAACCAAATCCATAAGTATAATGCTTAGTTGGAAAATGTGACTTGTGAATAAGAGCATTGCAACTTGTGCTTGAAATAGTAGAACCTCATATAATTATTAGTTTTGATTTGCTTGAGGACAAGCAAAATCTCTAAGTTGGGGGTGTTGATGAGTGGTGATTTTACCACTCATTTTGGCCTCTTTTCGTTAGATTTTGTATCGTTCAATGATAACTTGAGATTTTTATTATGTAATTGCTCAATTTTCAGGGAAAGGATGCCATGAAGTGGTTGGTGTTGAATTGGAATGAAGTTGAACAAAAAGTGGTGAAAAGTGCACAAAAAGCTTCAGTGATTCCGCACCTGCGGACTGTAGGCCGCTGGTGCGAGATCGCACCTGCGGAGGACTCAACGCACCTGCGGAGGAAGGCACAACCACACAAACTCGCATCTGCGATGCATTTCACGCACCTGCGGAACTGCAGGTGCGATTATTTATTCGCACCTGCGAAAATTGGTCAAGCAATCCAGAACCGCGCCTGCGAGTGGATTTCTGTTCCTGCGAAACCGCACTTGCGAAAATTCTTCCGCAGGTGCGGTAGGCATCAGACTTGGGCAAATATGTAAAATCACATTTCTCATTCCCCACTCTCATATACTCGACCTAGCAGACATTTTTGAGTATCCTTTGGCATATCTTTGGCATGGTAAAATATATTTTTGAGTAGAGAAGAAGAGAGAAAACATTTGTGGAAGCTAGGGTTTGCACACACACTTGGGATTTGAAGATTTCAACCTTGTGGTTAAGGATTTCTTACCCATTTATGTTTGTTTCTTCATTTTCTTGATTTGTATTGAATATTTAAGTGTGTAGTATTTATTTCCAACACTAGTTCTTGTTTATGGAAATATTCATGTTTAAAGTGTGGATTAAATACCTTGTTATTCTTATGTATTGAATGATTTTTTTATCTTTTATGAAGTAAGTTATTGTTTCTTTAATTATTCTTGTTCTTTAATGTTTTCAAAGGGATTAGCTAACCCTAGGANGTATTTGTAAAATCGTGAAATAAATTGGATCGTTACTTGAGTGTAATTCCCGATGCATTCATACTTGTTGCCATTGATTATTTTACTTGCTTTCTAGGTTAGTTTATATTTTCGCATTTAGTTATAAATATTTTCAAAACCAAAATTTATTCGTTTGGCTTTGCACGATAAGTGATAATTATCTTACATTCCTAATCGCCTCCATATTGTTCTCTGTGGGATTTGACCCCAACCTTGTTGGGTTATTATATTTGACAATCGACTGCTTACACTATTTTAAGGTGTAATTTGAGCGTATCAGATGCCCAGAACAGGGAAGCTCCTGATGTTGGGGACTCTCAAGGAGAGGATGGTTTATTCAAGGACTACTTTGTCGGGGTCTAAGAAGACGACGATATTGATGCCCTGGTTGCTCTTGAGGAGGCTACGAGACTCTAAAGACGGGTAACTTCTCGATATATTATTTGTGCTTCAGGTTTTTATTCTTGTTTTTCTAACTTCTCTCCTTTGTGTTGTAGGTCATGACGCTGTATGATCAGGCTTTCTCCAAGATACAAGATGAGCTGACTTGTCATGAAGAGGAGCTTGAGAATCTCACATCGGAGTCAAATGAGCTGAAGGCTTTGTATGCCCGAAAAGAGGAGGAGTTGGTCGACTTCTGGGCAGGCTCAGAGAAGGCTCTCTAGGAGAGGGCTAACTTCATCGAGCAGGTAATATGGTATTTCACGAGCTTGTCTTTTATTGTTATAACTTGGTGCTTATTACCTTAGTTCGGTATTTGCAGATTGACCAAAAGGATGCCATGGCGAGGCAGCTTCGGGGAGAGATCGCGGCCAAAGATGCCGAGATCCTAGAGCTGAAGCGGCACAATGATAGTGTGGTCTCGGAGAGGGACATTCTTTGGGAGGGGGTCTTCTTCGAGGTGCTCAAGAGGAAGCTTCCGCATTATCCACGGCAAAGTCTGAGGCCGATGCATTCGTATCCTCGTACAAAGATGATGCTGCCACCATAAATAATTGGGCCAGAGAGATATTCGAAGAGGCCGAGATTAAACTAGCTCGGGCCGTTGCTCATGCTCATTTGGAAGCTAGGAGGCAGGCTCTTGAGGAGGTGCACGCCAGGGTTTTCGATCTCTCTACTGAGATCGAAGAAGCCAAGGCCTTGGAAGATGAATCAACAGTTCTGACTACTTTAGATGAGGGCTCGGCAAGCGACTCGGGAAGTAGTGAGGATGAAGGATAGAATACTTTGCCCTTTTTTACTTCTTTTTTTTTTGTATGTGAGCTCCTCGGGGGATCTTTGTAAAGCAATCTTGTAAATATATTTTTTTGGGAATGCAAAGGATTTATTCGTTTCGTGTCTTCAAAACTTTACCTTTTAGTGTTTATGCAAAAGTTAATCTTCAAATTTAAATTTAGCCCCTTCGAGCCTGGTCTCGGAGTAACGGAGACCCTCGAGATCGGCCGTTCAGATTTAACCTTCCCAAGGTTTATTTAACCCTTCGATCCCTCGAACGCTGTATGATAGCGTCATTCTTATGATGCGACTGTGAACTGACGAGTGGCCCCGCCGGTACATTTCCCAAGATGTCATAATGGCTCTGTCAGAGCAGATTGGCTATCAGACTAAATGAATAGTCGTCGCTTTTCTTATATATATTTGTTTTTTCTTCATTGAGGGCTTTGCTGTTTGCAAAACTAATTTTCTCTTTGGATTTCCTCTTCTTGCATCATTTCTTCTGCTATCTCAATTTGAAGCTTTCACCCGAGTTTTTATCTTCTTTTACTTGCTTCACAAGAGTCATGGCTGCCATGCCCAAATCTGTTCACCAGGAATAGGGAAGCTCTACCCCTGCTTCACGTCCGGCCGGTGGTACACCGTCGGTGTTTGGCGAGCTAACCTCGAACTGTTTCATCTCGAGGAAGGACATTATGTAAGAGAGACCTCTCGATGTTCCGGTCCATCGAGAACACACATCGAGGTTCATTTCATCAATAGAAGAGAGACACCTCGAGGCCGTGAGAAGAGACTGCGGATGGGGAGAAGTGGTGATGTTGCAAATACTTTCTCGGGAAGAGGGTATCATGGCCCATGTAGAGGGTTTTTTGAATGTATACACTTACCTCTTTACGTTGGGCCCTCTCGATCAAGTCATGCTCGAGTTCTGTCAAAGATATCGAGTTACCTTGGCTCAGGTCCACCCATCGTTCTGGCGGATAATGTTGATGATAAGATTCTTTACAGAGAAGGCCAAGCTCGAGTTCACCGTCAGCCACCTCATCAGACTATATCGACCTTTACATTACCGATATCTAGTTACTTACGACGTCAATCCACCAGGCCCTTTATCGCCAGTGATAATGAGGATGGGGATCGAGGGTGGATGAGTCAGTTTGTCTGAGTGAGGACTATTGATATTATTCCTGCGGAGTTCCTGCCGTTTCTCGAGAAAAGGAATTTTACACGTAAGTGATACGCTGTACTTTGCCATTTGTTGTTCTCAGTGGAGTCGGACTCTGTAAGAATGTTTTCTTTCTTTCTCTACAGCGATCCTTTGGTTGCCATACGAGGTCCCCAACCTAGCGGATTGGACTTGGAAACAGGCAGCTTGTTCAACCTATGATGAACGCAAGTGGCGAGATCAGTCAAATGGCAGATGGGAAGCAAAACGCCATGGTATGTGTTGTATGGTTGCCTTCTTAAAGAATACTCCTCTTTATGTTTATTAATTTCTTTGCTGCAGGTATTGGTGAATTTTATGAAGTGAGACCATGCTCTCTTGGAGAGGAGGAAAGAACTTTGTCTTCAGAGGCAAGTCAAGGTAATAAAAGGAAAGGATCCTCGGTGGACGAGGATGTTCAAAGTGAGGCAGGGCCTGCCCGGGGGCACAAAGAAGATGCAACCATTGATGAAGGTATCTCATTCATCGATCGGCATACAAGCAGCGATGCGACCGAAAGAGACGGCACCACATCAAAGACTAGAATCGAGAAGTCTCCCGAGGTAGCTGGGTCTGCTGAACCCGGGGTCTCCAGCCTTGGGGGACAGGTTCCACGGGAGGGGATGAGCGAAAGTCCTTTTCCACCATCTTCTTCTCTTTTCGAAGGTACTTCGAAGGAAGTTCAGGGCGGTTCAACTGGGGTCGATGAGACCAGACCAGTGGATGTGCGCTTGACACTCGAGGAGGCTCAGCGACTCTGCTCTATGGTGAGCCTTAGTGATATTTTGGCCTTCTCAGCTTCGTATTTTTATCCTTCTAACTGAACCTTCCTTCCCACAAGCCTTCGACAAGCTCAAGTCTTAACTGCTTCACTATGAGTCTAAGTTGCGGAAAGCCTTGGACGGGGAGAAATCTCTGAGGCTTCTTTGTGATAAGAAGATAAGAGAGTTGATACACCTTCGATCGGAGATGAATCGAAGTCAAGATTACAAGGGCAATCTCGAGAAGCAGGTAACCTTCATATTGAGGGAATATCGACTTCTTTTTCCACTTTTGGAAACTAATGTTTCGTCATCTCAGTTGCAGAGAAAAACGGAGGCGCTGGAATGCCTTTGGGGCGAAATCGGCCAGGCCAATTTTGAATGCAACGAGTTGAAGGCACAGATAGGTGCTCATGTTGCGGCTGAAAGGAATATTTTTTCTAAGGCCTCCTCCCTCGAGATACAACTTCGTAATGCTCGAGGAAGCAACTCAGTTTAGACGAGCAGGATTACCAAGCTTGAGACAGACCTTTTGAAGATGAAAGCCGGGGTCGTGGACGCTCGAGCTGAAGCCGAGGAGGTTCGAGCAAAAGCCGATAAGAAGGTGGCCGTCTACCTGAAAGATGTCGCCGAGGCTCGTATGAAGTTGGGGGAGGCTTCCGATCGAGAGAGACTGATCAATGATTATGCCCAATGCAAATCCTGGAGGGAAACCCTCGAGGAGATCCATGCTAGGGGCTTCGACCTCTCGGTGGAGATAGAGTAGTACAAGGCGGATGAGCTCGACACCAAGTTCCTTGTTTCGGATGCGTAAGACAATAAGGAAGAGGCCGATGAGGTAGCCGGTCCCCAGGAGGCCGATGGAGTCATAGTCCCCGAGGGGAAGAAAGACTAAGTCCCCTAGAGTAAACTAGGCTTTTTCTTTCTGATTCTTTGCATAGGGATCTCAGAGAGCATTGTAAATGTGTCTTTGTATCATTACATATATAAAAATAAACCTTCCGATTTTCCCTTTATATAAATTTCCACTTGTTTGTATCTTTGTTTTTGTTCTGAATCTTGATGCTCGACAATAATTAGTCCGATGAGTTGGACTTCAAAATGAAACCCTTGGGGTTTTGTGCTTGATGAGCAATTGGTAATAACTGATAGTTAACCGTTTAGGGCTCATTCCTCGAGTCAAATTTTGACTCAGGATCATCGGCCCTTAGGTTTTTCAGATCAGCCCTCAGGCTCTTTAGATTAGACCTTAGGCTCTTACACATTGGGTCGATGCGACCTCTAATGCGGCTATAGTTTTCCCTCGTTAAAGACTTTTTTGAAGTTTTTTTGTTCGTCTGACTCTTTGACGGCTCGACAGAACCTCGATTCTGAGTCGATATGTGATGACAAATGAGCACCTCTGGAGGTTCGATCGAAGGTTGATTGTTTCAAAGCCCTTTTATTGTTTGGAGCTGATATGATCGAAGCTCTTTTGCTTATGCCGAGGGTAGCCGGATTAACCAGTTCTTTTCGAAGTATTTTTGAAGTATTTGAAGGACTGTAGTTTTATGGTGGCAGTCGGACATCTCCGAGCCGCGCTAATTTGGCTGGATACTTTTGATATAACCGTAGTCTTTATGTTTGGCTGTAGCCTTTTAGTCCCCGAGTAAGGTAGTCTCGGCGTCTATATCGAGGGTATGCCTTTTTAGGGGTCTTACAAGTTCGAATATATAGCCTCGACTTTAATATCAGGATTATGCCTTTTTAAGGTCTTACAAATTTGAGCATGCCTTGTTGAGGTCTTACAAATTTGGTGTTGCCTCATTGAGGGCTTATGAGTTTGATGTTGCCTCATCGAGGGCTTACGAGCTCGAGGTTGCCTTATTGAGGGCTTACAGGTTCAATGTTGCCTCATGGAGGGCTTACGAGCTCAAGGTTGCCTCATTGAGGGCTTACATGTTCAATGTTGCATCATGGAGGACTTATGAGCTCAAGGTTGCCTCATTGAGGGCTTATAGGTTCAATGTTGCCTCATGGAGGACTTATGAGCTCAAGGTTAGATGGTTCGGTGAGCTGACTATTGATGACAGTCCCCGAATGTTCGGGAGTTTTTGGCCCTGGAGCCGTTTCTTGTGAAAATATCAAACTTCTTTGCAGCATAAAGCATTTTGATGATAATATATACTCCTTCGATTTCTTTATACAAGCGTACATGTTTTCGTCGTCGAGAGTCTGATTATTCTACGGGGACACGGTTCATTCGACCGTTTGGTCCGTTACAACATTCTCCTGTCGAGACCCTCTTTGGCATGTTCCAATTTATTCGAGGAGGCGATATCCTGGGGGGATTCCCCCAATATTCGAGGTTGATAGAAGAGAAGCCTTGAATACTTGATAAGTTCTCCTTAGGTAGCATATGGATGTTGCCTCGTTAAAAACCTTGTCGGTAAATCCCATTTGGGATAAAATCCAGTCTAAGGGAAAAAGAGCGCAACACATGCTTTAAAAAGTAAGGTCTCCGAGCTAGAGGGTGCTTCGATTCCTCTCAATCGAACACCTGCACATGAGTTAGTAGAAAACGTAAATAAGAAAGGGAGGGGGTTGTACCTTAACTGTGGTAGCGTTCGAGCCTCGATATGTTTCAATTGCTCGTTCTGAGGATGCAACACAGTCCTTTATTCATCCATTCGGGTGCAGCCGAGAACGTAGTTTGTGATTTCTACTTGATTGTTTGCTTGTCCTTTGGCTCCTTCGATGTAGAAGGCATCGATGTTGGTGCCACATTGTGCACCACGAACATCTCTCTTGCTGCATGCTGCTCCCCATATACTATTTTTATTCCGTCCTCCGTTGGAAATTTCATCATTTGATGAAGGGTTGACGACACTACTTTCATACAGTGTATCCACGGCCTCCCGAGTAAGGCATTATACCTCATGTCACCTTCAATAACATAAAACTTGGTATCTTGGGTTGTACCAGCGACGTTGACCGGGAGGGTGATCTCCCTTTTTGTTGTCTCGCTCGCCATGTTGAATCCATTGAGGACTCGAGAGGCGGGCACGATCTGGTCGAGCAGCCCGAGCTGTTCTACCACCCTCGACCTGATTATGTTGGCCGAGCTACCTGGATCCACGAGCACATGTTTAATTTGAAATTTATTCAAAAGAAAAGAAATTACCAATGCATCATTATGAGGCTGATACAGGGTCTCGATGTCCTCTTCGCCGAATGTGAGAGCGTCCTCGTGTATGTAACTCCGAGTTCGCTTTTCCCTGGTGATGGATATTTTTGTTCGCTTGATGACGGGTCCCTGCAGAGTGTCGATCCCTCCAATGATCATGTGGATGATGTTCTCTGGTTCTTCTATTTCGTTTTTCCTGTTCGCCTCTCTTTCCCGAAATTGATTTTTAGCTTGGTCGCTGAGGAACCCTCGAAGGTGACCTTTACTGATCAGTCGGGCTACCTCTTCTCGGAGTTGTCTGCAATCCTCGGTCCTATGACCGTGAGTGTCGTGATATTGGCACACCAAGTTAGGGTTCCTTTGTGAAGGATCTGATAGTATGGGTTTTGGCGATCTGGTATCTTTGATTTTACCTATGGTTGGTACGATGTCCGAAACATCAATATTGAAGTTGTACTTAGATAATCGGGGTACCTCCACCGACCCTATGTGCCGGTCGAACCCGGATTTGTTCACGTGTCCCAGGGAATTCTGATCTCGATCTATATTTCAATCGTTACGAGGTATATTGCGCCTCAGGGCGTTTCTTCGATCTTCGTTGTACGGTTGATACCTTTCCTTGCTTGGCCTCGGTTCTCTCTCTGGAAACCTTTATTCCTTCACTAAGAGCCTGCTAGGGTATACTGAGCCCGAGGGGTCTCCCAATTGGTCGTCCTCAACCCTGATCTTTGAGTGATACCTGTTGTGCACATCCGCCCAAGTTACGACGGGATAATCAACCAAGTTCTGCTTTAGCTGCTTCAAAGCTATCGAGCTCCGTTCGTTCAAGCCCTGAGTGAAGGCTTGCACTGCCCAGTCATCAGAGACTGGTGGTAATTCCATTTTCTCCATTTGAAAGCGAGATACAAATTCCCTTAGCATCTCGTTTTCTCTCTGTTTGATTTTGAAGACGTCGGACTTCCTTGTAGTGACTTTGATGGCGCCGATATGCGCCTTTATAAAAGAGTCTGCCAACATGGCAAACGAATCTATTAAATTCGGGGGTAGGTTATGATACCACATCATGGCCCTCTTTGACATCGTTTCTCCAAACGTTTTCAACAGGATGGACTCAATCTCGTCATCTTTTAAGTCGTTCCCTTTCACAACACAAGTATAGGCAGTAATATGCTCATTGGGGTCCGAGGTCCCGTTATACTTCAGGAGATCGGGCATTTTGAACTTCTTCGGGATGGCTTCGGAGCCGCGCTTGATGGTAGTGGCTTTTACACGAACTTCTTTGAATCTACACCCTTCAGAATCGGGGGCGTGCCCGGGATCTGATCGATCCTCGAGTTCTAGGTCTCCACCTTTTTGTTGTTAGCTTCTATCTTCTTTTCGCTTGATTTAATTCTCTTTGTGAGGTCTTCGAGCATCTTCATAATAGCGGGGTTGGCTGCTGATCCAATGTTTCTCGACCTTTCCGGTGCCTGCTCGACTCGAGGAGCCGTTTCCGGCGGTGCTGTGCTTGGGGTTTTTTGATGGCTTTGTAGCTGAGCGATAGCCACTTGTTGTGCCTATAACATTTCAAAAATGACATGAAGGCTAACTTCTCTTTCCTCCTGAGCTGGAGTTTTCTGCACTTCATGTTGGTTTTCCCGGCGTACACTTTCGTCGGTATGAGAACTTATATCGACATGTTGGGCATTGCGTGAGCCCACATCCATGGGGATTGGTGCTGGTGCCACCCCAGGGTTTTATAGTGGTATACCGGCGCCTGAAACAACTACACCGTTCTCTCCATGATCTTCAGGACCGTTGTTTCCGTGTGTATTCACTGAGTTAGACATTTTTTGACCTGAAATCAAAGATTCTTGGACAAGAAAAAGTGTGAAGAATAACTTGTATTTTTAGAAAACCAGCACTAAAACAATAACTATTATTTTTAGCCCCACGGTGGGCGCCAAACTATTTACCTTGAAAATGGTAATGATAATTATATTTGATTTTGTGGTTCTAAAAATATGTGATTTATTTTTATACTAGTTGTTAGGCAATAGATGCTAAGTGTGAGCTAGGAGAATAAGGTAAGAGTAAAGAAAAGTAGTGATATGCAAACCAAGTTGTTACAAAACAGGGTCTCGAGGTCGAACTATAATGCCTAACAAAGGACGGTCGATGGAGGAATAACAATATAGAGGTCTTCGAGGATAACCCTTTATGATCAATAATGAGCAATAAATAAAGAACAATTAATGAACACGATAGATGAAAGACAATAAATTCGTAGAATAAATGTTGAGTATGTTAAGAAGGCAGAGAATGTTCTTGTTGTATCCAATATTCATGTGTCCCAAAAAATGACAATGATCCCTTTTATATAGGAGGAGGAATACCAACATAGTACATGTGTAGTTATTACAAAGAAATACAGCTGGTACAACTATTTAATGGCTTGGTACGGACTTGTACCACTTTTGCAGACTTGGTCAGCTCTAGCCACGTGCCCTTGGGAATTTTCTGCCTTTCCACGATGGTCACCAATTTATACTTCACCAGGGTCGAACACAATGAGCCTTCGATGTGCTTCCTCGAGGGATATACCTCAGAATCGAACAATGAATTCCGCTTCGGGCTCCTCGAGGTCAGTCATGGGGTGCCATAACGGTCCCAAAATCGGACTCCCTGATTTTGGCCGTACACAACATGATTTGCTATGAAACATATCAATACATCTTGGTAGTTTTTTCTGTTCAATTAATTTTTTTGAAAACAATCGTGCGGTTTCAAAATCCCGCCTTGAGTACGAGCCAATTCTTTAAAATGCATACTTCATCCGCAACCCGTTCCATGATCACGAGACCTTTCTTTTCACAATAATCTCAAACTAGTTTAAATAAAAGCTTTCATAAACGCCGAAGCTTGCTTTAGGCGCGAATAGTAAATATTGTGACTATGAGTACGATTCCCGTAGCATAGTCATGATACATAACCTCTAATTCGAGCATGTGTTTCACGTGACTCGACCACGACTTTCAATAATAATAAAAATTAACATGTTATAAATTACGGGTGCATTTCACGTGGCGCGATTTGCAATATATACAAAAACAAACGAGTTCGCGACATCGCGACTTGTTCAAATAAATTCCATAAATACTAAAAGCGGTCAAAAAATAAAAATGCACAATAGGTTCAAATATGTATTAAATAAGATAAATATGCCAATTATTAATAGTTGAGTGACCGTGCTAAAATCATGAAACTCAGGAGTGCCTCGTACCTTCTTCAGGGTTAACATAATTCATTACCCGGTCTTCTGTGTTCGCGGACCAAAATAGAGTCAATTTCCTCGATTTGAGATTTAAAATAAACCGGTGGCTTGGGACACCATAAATTATTCCAAGTGACCACTCTAAAAACTAATAAATAATTTCATTTTGAATAATGTTACTTTAATTGAAAAAACTCCCCAATTCCCTCGGAAAAAAGGAGCACCCATTTCTTAATTTTATCAGCAAGACAGACTTAATTGTCAATATGCAAATATAACTTGGTTCTGTAGCATATATATCCCTTCTAGAAGATCTTTAAAACCTCAGGTCATTTTTATTATATAAATTTGATATTGAGGTCATGTGAAAATGGACCCAAATTTGATTTCACTTAGTTCGTACTTAAATAATGATGCTACAAGAAGATTCTACCTTGTTTCTAGTGTCAAAATTTAGTGAGGTCATGACCTAAAATTTTCAATTGTCAAAAAAGCCCCTATGCCAAAATATCTTTTTTTTTTCCAAACAATTATTTGGGTTAATAATAATAATTCAATCTTTTGTAGCGTGAGAATGTTAATAATAATTTTTTCTTTATTTCTTCCTATTTCTTTTTGGCTTGTGTGAAGAGTGAAGGCTCTTCACTTTCTTATACACTTGTATATGCACAATGATACAAAATTATACAATAACAACGACCTAGTAAAATTTTATTAGTGAAGTCTAGGGAGAGTAGTGGTGTATGCAGACCTTACTCTTACCCGATGGAGTAGAGATGTTGTTTCCGAAAGATCCTCGACTCAAGAAGACGAAAAAAAGACAATATATCAGTACCATCAACAAATACCATATGAATAATAACAATATCATAAAGACCAGAAAATAGATAAAAAGCAAAAGCATAACTAGTAAATAGATCCGACACCATGAAAAACGAAAGAGTAGTGAGAACATAACATTAACCACTAGCAGTCTAAGAAAAAAATCCTATCAGACTAGCCTCACATAGGTACGAAGCAGAAAAAGACTCAACTACCTCCTAATATACAAACCTAATACTCGACCTCCACAGCTTCCTATCAAGGGTCATGTCCTCGGATCCTGAAGCCACGTCATGTCCTGTCTGATCACCTTTTCCTAATACTTCTTAGGCCGACTCTACCTTTTCTCGTGCCTTCCAAAGCCATCCGCTCACACCTCCTTGTCGGGGCAGCTGAGCTTCTCCTACGTACGTGCCCGAACCATCTGAGCCTCGGTTCCCGCGTCTTGTCATCAACGGGAGCCACGTCCACCTTCTCCCAAATATCATCATTCCTAATCTTATCCATTCTAGTGTGCCCGCAAATCACCTCGATATCCTCATTTCTGCTACTTTCGTCTTCTGGATATGTGAGTTCTTAACTGGCCAACATCCCCATATATCATGGCCAGTCTAACCACCATTTTATAAAACTTACCTTTGAGTATCGGTGGCACTCTCTTGTCACACATGACTCCAGATGCTAACCTCCACTTCATCCACCCCACCCCAATATGATGTGTTACATCCTCGTCCATCTCCCCACCCACTGGATAACCGACTCAAGGTACTTGAAACTGTCTCTACTTTGGATGACCTGTGATTCAAGCCTCATGTCCACGCCCGCTTCTCTCGTCTAGGCACTGAACTTTTACTCCAGGTATTTCGTCTTAGTCCTGCTCAGCTTGAAATCCTTAGACTCGAGGGCCTGTCTCCAAACCTCCAGCCTGTCAATAACCATTAGCCTCTCTCTCTATACATATACACACACACACACACACACACACACNGAGAAATGATAAATCCACCAAATACCTGTAAATAATGTACCAATATTTAATAAGTGTATATTAGGTGTTTATACACCCATATATACTATTAAACAATATTATATACTGTTAAACAAATGAATCAAGCTTCACGGGATTCATCTTCTTCCTTGAGGCTATTATAAAATTTAACTCAAATCTAGCTCAAATCTACTCAAAATCACATCAAACTTAAGTTTTGAACTCCTCTTGATATTTATAATCGATCGGAACAACACCTAATGGTGACTTTAAGCAAATCCAACAACATTCGTTTCAAAATTATTCTCAAACCTCATATCCGAGTTTGGCTTTGTAATGATCTGACCGACCATTTCGAGATTTAGCGTTCCGTTCGGTGCTTTGATATCTTGAGTATCTTCATATGATACATTTACGACTGCCATGTATAGTTGGTTTCGATGTTCAAGAGGTCATAAAATGATTTGGAAGAGAAATTTTCATATTTGAAAGCTTTAAATTGAGGAGTTGACCAAGGTTTGACTTTTGTGTAAACGATCTCGGATTCATATTTTGATGATTGCAATAGGTTCATATAGTGATTTTAGACTTAGGTGTAGGTCCGGATTTCGATTTGGAGAGTCCTAGGTTGATTTGGCTCTTTTTGGTATAAGTTGGCAATTTGAAGGTTTAAATTTTTTCTAAGTTTGACCATGGGTTGACTTTGTGGCGATCGAGTTCAGATTTTAGTTTCAAGACTTAGAGTAGTTCCGATTTTTATTGTGCAAAGTTTGGTCTCATTCCGAGATGGTTTGATAGGAATTAGATGCTTGGTTGTGATTTTGAAAGTTCTTGAGTTTCATTGTGATTTTGATGCGTTTTGGTATTCGATTCATTATTTTATATGTTATATTGATGATATGAGCGCGCGCGTGAGCGAATTCGTTTGAGTTTTATATACTTGTATGGACAGTTGGTATGGGGCGCGAGGAGTTCGGGTGAGTTTCAGATGCATTTCAGATGGTTTTGTTGAGTCTTGGAATTCTTGTGCTGCGGACCTTGCATTTGCAAGAATTTGCACACATTTGTGAACCTTCGCATTCGCAAGGTGGGAATCGCAATAGCGAGGTCTGGTTACTCTGTCCACGTTCGCATTTGTGATGAGGGTTATGCTTTTGCGAGCTCTGCATTTGCGAAGCTTGAGTCACATTTGCGACATTGGTTGGGTTGTGGGCACTTCGCATTTGTGAGCTCATTGTTGAATTTGCGAATGTTGCTGAGGCAGCCTTGTTTCGCATTTGTGATCCCGAGGTCACTATTGCGATAGTCGAATTTGCGAACCTTTGGTCGGAAATGCGATATCTGCAGCCTAACATATAGCTGGAATTTCGAGACTTAGTCTCATTTTATCACATTTTGAGTCCTAGACTTGGTGGAAGGCGATTTTAGGAGGGACTTGTCATGACCCAAAATCCAAGCCCGTCGTAATGGAGCCTAATACACTTGCTAAGAAAGATGGAGATAGAAATAGAGAACCAAAATAGCGGAATCTACAAGAATAACATAAGTTTGAAACCTCAATATAAAAAAATAAGGCTAATACATGATAAATTCCTCAGAACTGGTAAATACAGAGTCATGAGCTCTAATACGGAAATACAAGTCATAAATGACAAAGTATAATATTGTTTGAAATAAAGAAAACGATACATAAGAAAAGAGACGCCAAAATGAGGTCAAGAATGTAGTTCTACCTCGTCTCTCAACAATCAACTCTGCTACAAGACTCAACTATTGATGACTGGGTCCGACACGTGGATCTGCAAAATTATGTGCAGAGTATAGCATGAGTATAACAGACCCAATGTACTCAGCAAGTATCATAACTAACCTTGGTGAGGTAAAAGAAGCAAGAATTATAAATAATACTTGCTATAACCTGTACAGCTTCATCAATTTAACAAGTACAGAACAATAAAGTGGTTCTAGTCATAAAACATAGAAGGAACAATTTATGTGCGTGCACAGTTAATCAAGTTCTCTACCCAGTTAATGTTACAACATATAGAGATGATATGCAAATAAATCAGGTATGCGACCACGAAAATTGGAAGTAAAGATGAAATACAAATCCAAACCAAACACTGGCCAAAATTTCCTCAAATCCGCGTGTACACCATCATGAGAGAAACATGAGAGGGTGACTCTAGGGGGATGGGTCCTTATCCATAGGTTGAACGGACAACTCACATGCTGCAGGGATAACTCACGTGCTAATAATATCAATCACATGGATAATTCACGTGCTGCATGGACAACTCATGTCCTAATAATATCAATATCTGGATCTGCACAGACAACTCACGTGCCAACAATCACAATCAGCCCGGTGTGGTCATAGCCTACTACTCCAAATCATAACACACAAAAAGCAAATATACGAGAATACTTGTATATGATTAATGACTATAAACTTTCATACTCCCACACTGGGATAATGACATGTTAAAGTGTAGGCATGTGCAAAGTGTGCGATCGTAGCTTAAAAAGGAAATTTCATCACAGAGATAGAAAATATCAAGTTCATTCCGAGATTTAGCCTCTATGTAACCTCAAACATGGCTCAAATAGTTCAAAACAAGGTTACAAATATGAGAAATATTATAGCTTAAAGCTTAATAGTCAATCCTAGGCATATCATAGCCTAAGAACTACCCCGAACGGATAAATACCCCGGTGCTCGCACATGGGGTCAAACCCCACACATATGTGTACTAGCACGTATCTATCACAAATAATCCAGGAAACTAGCGCCTCAACCAAGTTTAGGTAAGATACTTACCTCAAGCAAGCCAAATCATTCTTCTAACAAGACTTTCCCATGTGTATCTACCTCCGGACGACCCGAATTTAGCCAAATCAACTTAATATAATCAATAACAGCCATATGAATTGATTCCAAATGATAAAACTAAGCTATTTAACCAAAATAAAAAGTCAACCAAAAATGTCAACGTCGAGCTCGTACCTCGGAACCCAACAAAATTTATAAATTCCGAACACCCATTCGATTACGAGTCCATCCATACCAAAATCATCTAATTCCGACCTTAAATCGACCTTCAAATCCTCATTTTATACTTTAGGAAAGTTTTTACTAAAATCCCCAATTTCTCCAATTAAAGTCACCAATGAAATGATATAAACAAATATGGAATCATGAACAATGGATAAATCCGAGTAAAAAAAACTTACGCCAATCCAAATCGCGAAAATCCCCTCCAAAATCGCCCAAATCTGAGCTCCACAACTCAAAATATGTTAAAATGAACCAAACTCTCGAAATAGAGTACTATATAGTCTGCCCAGGCATTACCCTTCGCGATTGCGAAGAACAATATCTAGCTGCCAAATCCTCTTTTGAAAACGCGACACCACGGTCACGAACGCGATGACCAAACATCCAACAACTACGTGATCACAGACCTGACCACGCGATCGCGATGAACAACCGCGTGCAATAGCTCAGGCCTTCCCTTACTTCTGCACGAGCGCGTCTCCTCACTCGCGTTCGCGTTGAACAAACACCCAAAGGCTTCACGAACGCACTAAACAAAAGATCCACTTGCCAGCAATAACTCTACGCGATCACGTACTTTACGCGATCGCGAAAGAGGAAACCAGAAGCACAGAATAAGCAGTTCACACAATAAAGATTATGGTCTGTAACCCATCAAGAACACACCCGAGGCTCCCCGGAACCCGACCATTCGCACCAACCAGTCCCAAAACACAATACGAAATTACTCGAAACCTCAAATCACATCAAACAACAACAAAATCACGAATCGCACCCCAATTTAAGCCTAATGAAGCTAATGAACTTACAACTTCTAAAACTCATGCCGAACCATATCTAACCAACACCGAATGACTCAAATTTTACACACTAGTCCCAATTAACACAACAAACCTATTCTAACTACCGAAAGAAAAATTTGAATGTGATATCAACAAATTCAACTCTCGGTCAAACCTCTCAACCTTCCAAACCTTTAGCTTTTCAACTTTCGCCAAAAAGTATCAACCAACCTACGGATCTCCAAATCCAATTCCGGACATACGCCTAAGTCCAAAATCACCATATGAAGCTATCAAAACCATCAAAACTCCATTCCGGAGTCGCCTACACAAATGTCAAACTCCGATTAACTCTTCCAACTTAAGCTTCCAGCCTTGGGACTAAGATTCCCAATTCACTTTGAAACATATCAGAAACCAAACCAAGCACCCCGAAAAGTCACATAACCATAAATGAACATAAAAGAAGTAGTAACTAAGCGAACATGGCTACAATACACAAAACGACTGGCCGGGCCATTACATTCTCCCTCTTTTAAACAAACGTTCATCCTCGAATTGGTCTAGAATCATACCTGGAGTCTCAAATAGGTGTGGATATCTGCTCCGCATCTCCTGATGGTTCTCCCTTGTAGCCTCCTCGACCGGTTGACCTTTCCAACAAACTTTCACTGATGTTATATTCTTTAACCTTAACTTCCGAACCTTTCGGTCCAAAATAACACCTGCTCCACATTGTAAACCAAATCCCTATCCAGCTGTACAGTGCTAAAGTCCAAAATATGCGACGGGTCCCCAAAGTTCTTCCAAAGCATAAAAACTTAAAATACTGGGTGAACACTTGATAGACTATGTGGCAATGCAAGTTTTAAGCCACATCTCCCACTCTCTCAAGTACCTCAAAAGGAAAAATATACTAAGGGCTAAACTTGCCATTTTTTACCTCATCATGCCTTACACTGGCGAATCTCTAAGCAAAAACTTCTCACCCATCATAAATGCAAGATCACGAACCTTCCTATCAACATAACTCTTCAGCATGGATTGAGTTGTACGAAGCCGCTTCTGTATGACCTTCACCTTCCTAAGGCATCACGAAATAAATCAATGCCCAACAGCCTAGCCTCCCCAGGCCCAAACCAACCAACGAGAGAACGACATCTCCTACCATATAAGGCCTCATAAGGAGCCATTTGGATACTCGACTGAAAGTTGTTGTTGTAGGTGAACTCTGCTAACGGAAGAAACTGATGCCATGAACCTCTGAAATCTATAACACAAGCACGTAACATATCCTCCAAGATATGAATAATGCGCTCAGACTGACCGTCCGTCTGAGGGTGGAATGTTGTACTCAACTCAACCTGTGTGCCCAACTCTCGCAACAATGCTCTCCAAAATTGCAATGTGAACTGCGTGTCTCGGTCAGAAATGATGGAAATGGGCACACTATGCAAGCGGATAATCTCCCGGATGTAGATCTGAGCCAACCGCTCTGAAGAATATAAAGTTACGCAACTGTTTCTGTACTGAGCTGTACGAAACCACTCCTGTATCAGCTTCACATTCCCAAGGCATCACGAACAAAATCAGTGCCCAACAACCTAGCCTCCCTAGGCTCAAATCGACCAAGTAGAGAGCGACACCTCCTCCCATATAAGGCCTCACAAGGAGCCATCTGGATACTCAACTAAAAGCTGTTGTTGTAGGCGAACTCTGCTAAAGGAAGAAACTGATCCCATGAACTCTGAAATCTATAACACAAGCACGTAACATATCCCCCAAGATATGAATAGTGTGCTCAAACTGCCCGTCTATCTGAGGGTGGAATGTTGTACTCAACTCAACCCGTGTGCCAAACTCTCGCAGCACTGCTCTCCAAAGCTGCAATGTGAACTGCGTGGCTCGGTCAGAAATGATGGAAATGGGCACGCTATGCAAGCGGATAATATCCCGGATGTAGATCTAAGACAACCGCTTCGAATAATAAGAATTCACCACCAATATGAACTGTGCAGACTTAGTCAACCGGTCTATAATAACCCAGACTTTGTCATATTTCTTCAAGGTGTGTGGCAAGCCTACCACAAAATTCATAGGAATGCGCCCCACTTCCACGCCGGTATCTCCTATCTCTGAATCAACCCTTCCGTTTTCTTATGCTCATACTTCACCTGTTGACAACTCAAACACTGAGAGACATAAGAAACAATATCTTTCTTCATTCTCCACCACCAATAGTGTTGTTTCAAGTCACAGTACATCTTCGTGACACTTAGATGAATGAAATAGCGCAAGCTATGAGCCTCCTCAGGGATCAAATATCTCAACCCATAACAGTTGGAACACAAATCCGGCCTCGAAGCCGCATAACACCATCATCACCAATCATAACCTCCTTAGCACCACCCCGCTGCATCATGTCCTTCAACACCAACAAGTGAGGATCATCAAACTGGAAAGCCTTGATACACTCCATTAACGGTGACTATGCCACTACCCAAGCAAGAACACGACTAGGCTTCGAAACATCCAATCTCAAGAACTGATTGGCCAAAGCCTGAACATCCATGGATAGTGGCCTCTTTGTTACCGGTAAATAAGCTAAATTGCCCATACTCTCAGCTTTCCTACTCAATGCATCAGCCACCACATTGGCCTTGCCCCGATGATATAATATGGTGATATCATAGTCTTTCATAAACTCTAACCATCTCTGTTGCCGCAAATAAAGATCCTTTTGATTGAACAGGTGCTGGAGATTTTGATGGTCGGAATAGACCTCACAATAAACACCGTACAGAAAATGTATCCAAATCTTCAATGTGTGAATAATAGTTGCCAACTCTAAATCTACACATGGTAATTCATCTCATGAAACTTTAACTACTGAGACGCGTCGGCAATCACCCTACTATCCTGCATCAAAACCGTGCCAAGCCCAATACATGATGCATCACCAATACACAGTGTAAGATCCGAATTTGTAGGCAACACTAAAACTGATGCTGTAGACAAAACAGTCTTGAGCTTCTGAAAGCTCACCTCACACTCGTCAGACTATCTGAATGGAGCACCCTTCTGGGTCAATCTAGTCAGAGTACAACAATGGACGAGAAACCCTCCACAAAATGGGGATAATAACCGGCCAAACCAAGAAAGCTGTGAATCTAAGTAGTTGAAGATAGTCTGGATCAACTCTGAACTTCTTCAATCTTCTTCAGATCTACCTTGATACCCTCACTAGACACCACGTGGCCCAAGAACACCACCAAAGCAAGCCAAAACTCACACTTGGAGATATTAGCATATAGCTTCTTGTCACTCGAAGTCTGAAGTACAATCCTCAGATGCTTCTCATGATCCTCCTTGCTGCGTGAGTACACAATATATCATTAATGAATACTATGACAAAATAATCAAGATACAACTGGAACACACTGGTGTATAAAGGTTGTTAGGGCATTGGTCAGCCCAAAAAATATCACTAGAAACTCGTAGTGACCATAGTGGGTTCGAAAAGCCGTCTTTAAAATATCAGAATGCCCCGATCTTAAGTCAATCTTCGAGAACACTCTAGCACCCTAAAGCTAATCAAATAAGTCATCAGTGTGCGGTAGCGGGTACTTGTTCTTAATTATAACTTTATGCAGCTGCCTGTAGTCAATATACATCCTCATAGTACCATATTTCTTCTTCACAAATAGAACCGGTGCATCCCAAGGCGACACACTAGGCGTGATGAAACCCTTATCAAGCAACTCCTGAAGCTGTTCCTTTAACTTTTTCAATTCCGCTAGTGCCATGCGATACAATGGAATAGAGATGGGTTGATTTTTTGGCACCGGATCAATACAAAAATCAATGTCCCTATCGGGTGGCATGCCCGACAGTTCTGCAGGAACAACATCTAGGAAGTTTCTCACTATTGGAACTAACTCAAAGGTAGGAGCATCAACACAAACATCCCCCACAAAGGCCAAATATGCCAGACATCCCTTCTTAACCATCCGTTGAGCTTTCAAATATGAAATCACACTACTGGGTACATAATCTAGGGAACCTCTCCACACAACCTTAGGCAGCCCCAGCATCGCCAACATCACAGTCTTAGCGTGACAATCCAAAATAGTGTGACATGGTGAAAACCAATACATGCCTAAGATCACGTCAAAATCAACTATGCTAAGTAGTAAAAGATTAACTCTCATCTCTAATTTCCCAATAGTCACCACATACGATTGATACACACAGTCTACAATAATAGAATCACCCACCGGTGTAGAGACGTGAACAGTCATAACTAAAGAATCATGGGGCATATCTAAATAGAGAGCAAAGTATGATGATACATGAATAAGTGGATCCAAGATCAAATAATACCGAGGCGTCCCTGTGGCATACTGAAACAATACATGCGATCATTACATCAGAAGCAACTGCCTCTAGCATGGCTAGAAATACGTAACAAGGGGCCTGAGCACTACCTGATCGACCTCCCTCTCTAGGGAGGCATCGATCTTACTGAGCCCCACCCCCAGCTAGCTATGTCATGTCCCAACCTTGGGGAGCATGACCAACGCTCAACCGAGATACCCTGGTCGAGCAAGCCTGCACAATGCCGTCTACCCAACTCACCCATGAATAAAGAGAAGGTACCTTTCATTAATTAGACAGTAAGAGGTCATGTGAACAACACAAGTTCATTTCCATAAGTTGCATCATTATCAAGTCTCCAAAATAGTACACTATACATTCATAGTTGAAGTGGAACTGGTGATGCAATTACAACTCTTTTAGTTTAACATTCCCAAAATAAGGTACAACCCACACTATGTCTATGGAGGCTCTATCATAACAAAAGAGTGCTACGACAGCGCCGGCAACAAGGCCTCGACTATAGCTCAAAATGCTATACACAAGGGACAAGAGATACAAGACCCCAGAATGAAGTGGGGTTCACAAGTTCGCTAAGGAGAGGGTGTATTGCTATCATTGCTCAGTGCCGCCTGCTGTGGAACCACATGCATCTATTAAAGATGCAGCGCCCCGGGAAAAGGGACGTTAATACATATGGAATAGTACTAGTATGAAAAACTAAACACACCCTCAATAAAACGAGTAATAGTACAATGAGAAAGAAACATGGAATCAATGACGGCCTCAAATAATATTAAAGTATCAAGTTAGGATAAAGGATAAATTTCATATAAGTTTCAATATTTCACGTTGGGAGATCTTTAGTACTGATACACTATCATTCTTTTAGCAAGGAGTCCGATCTCAGCCCGATCGGCTAAGCCGTCTCACCCGAGACGTCCACTCATAATATCACCATGTGCACGACATGGCGTCCGATCTCAGCCCGATCGGCTAAGCCATATCACCATAATGGCATGTGGGTCGATGTCATCTCACATTTTGCTAGAAATAGGGGAATTATCTCAACACATCAATCTTATCCCTTATTCAGGGAAAAACTCTTACCACCTCACATGGGGATTGTACCCCTCACTCACTCCTACACCGACACGTGTAGTTTCAGGGTTAGGTTATTTCAATCTACCCGTACTCGGTGAATAAATGATACTCCTAAAGCATTTATTATATAAAGGGTTTACAACTCATTTCATAATATTTCATACATCTTTCCATTTCATTGGCACTAGTTGCCACAAATGTAATATCATTCTTGGCACGTCGGCCGCATTTCATATTTCATACTCGCCCTCATAACTTTCAAGAGTCACCATGGATTATCATCAATCAGAGAATTTCAAATCAAACTTTAAGTACACATATGAGCAAACAAGAGTCTTAAGCACATTGGGTTTCTCTCCCACAATTAGGCATACTAACTTGCAATTGAAACATGATTTTAAATCACAAAACCTTTGGTATATTGATCATACTAGATTACATTCACAGAGGGAATCATGATATGATATGAACATTTGGATCACATTTTGAGTACATGCATCTTTCAACTCAACACTTATAGTAGAATAACCAAATCTATTAGGAAGGACTAGAACATTATAAGAAATTGAGCCAATCGAAATTGCAGCTTACGAGGACATCATGGGAATCAATTCTGAAAGAGGATTTTAGCCAACATACCTTGTTTTATCTTCCTTTAATAACTACAAGGTTCCAAAACTCCTAGAAACTTCAATCTAATTAAAGACAAGACAAAATTTAACTATAAATAGGAAGATACTTGGGGTTTCAACTCATTTGAGCATTTTATCAAGCACTAGGTGTGCATTAAGGTTTCAAGGTCCTCCTACGGTGGGTTACTTTACCCCACAATCAATCCCCACTTCAATAGGCCACCCACAATTACTCCACAACCTCCCTACCACCTTTATTAACACATGCATGCATAAATAACAACTCTTACCCTAAAAAAATCTTCCCCATTACCTATTCCCAACCATAATTTCAAAATTGAAGGCTAGAGATAGAATATTGCCTCTTGGATGAAGACCTTTTGTGTTTTCCTTGTGAATTCTCCAACTTTTGAGAAAGGATTGATGAGCAATTAGCTTAGGGACTTCCTCTCTCACTCTATGGCACTTCCTCTCTCTAGATATATCAGACTTTCTCTTTACAAATGGTCCCTAACGATTATATATCAAAATAGGGTCAGGTTATGAAATTAGAAATATGAATCCCCAATGCAGCTTTGCGGCTGCATAACCCTTCTGCGGTCCACATAATGGCCCTCCAGAACTGGGTATTTCTATGCAGGCATGCGACAAGTCTGCGGTCCACATACTAATTCTCCGGTCGCATAAAGGATTTCAGAACCTCCTTCTGAAATTTCTCTTACTGGCTTCTATGACGGATGTGCGGTCCACGAAACATATGTGGTCGCATACTTGACCGCAAAACAACCACCACAATTTGCCTATTCTCTGCTTCACTCTGCGGCTGATTTGCGATCGCATAATGGACTGCAGAAATGCCCTGTTCTGCAACAATATTTCTTCAACTCTCCAAATAGGTTAGCCCACCTCAGCATCACGAAACCCCGGGTTTAGGTGAGATTTTATGGGGCCTTATAGGCTGTGGGGATGGTGTAGCTACTGGTGCTGAAATCATAGGCTGAGAGCTATGCTGTGGAACCCTACTTAATAGTATGTGCTAATCTCTCTTGAGATGACTCAAGTCCCCACACTCAAAAAGACCTCTCCTCTGATGGAGATGCTGACCTTGGTAATCTGAATAGCTGCCTATGGAACCCTATACAGATGAAGCATGGTAAGAACTTTGTGCTGGCAATGCACTAAATGATGACCGAGCAGGGCGGCACAATAGGAACTGTGGCTAATTGAAGAACCACGAGGAACATGGCGAGTTGCCTGAACGGGTCTAGAAGGACGACCTCTATTGTAATGGAATTGGCTCCAAATGAGGCACTTGTGAAACCACCTAAACCACGAGGCCTCTTGGCCTCCCATTCCTTATGTTTTTGCCTGCAATCCAGCTCTAAGCGTCCCGCAATCTCGACCACCTAGTCAAACCTAGCATCCGTGGCAACCTCCCGAGCCATACCGAAACGTAATCCATAGTAGAGGCCATCGATGAACCTCCTAATATTCTCCCTTTCAATGGGAACCAACCATAATGTATGAGGAGCCAAATATGCGAACCTTATCTCACACTGAGTCACTTTCATACCCTCCTGGCGTAGCTGCTCAAACTGCCTAAGCAGTTCCTCTCTACGATTTTGGGGGACAAACTTGTCTAAGAAGAGAACTGAAAACTCATGCCATGTAAGTCTGGCCTGCTCAACTCATCAGTCTACCACCATCTGTAAGCTGCCCCTAGCAGCTGAAAAGTGGTAAATGCAACCCCACTGTTGTCCAAGACACCCGCTGTGCGAAGAATGCGTTGACACCTATCTAGGAAATCCTAAGCATCCTCTGAATCTGCTCCACTGAACTCTGGAGGTTTAAGCCTCCCAAACTTCTTTAACCTCTTTTGCTCCTCATCACTCATAAGTGTACCAACCTCAACCCGAGCAGCAGCAACCGACTAAACTAGCAATACAACCGGTGTCTGGTGACCCTGATCTAGCTGGTTTGGAGTACGGGCGTCAGGAGTCTAGACACCTCCCCCATCCTGGGAAGTGGTTGGTGCCATTGGAATCAAAACTGAGCTAGCTCATGCACACAGTCAAAATATGGGCTAGGGCCTCCTAAAGGCCAGGAATAACAATGGGGACTGCTGGTGCCTGAGCTGGTCCCACCGACTCAACAACATCTAGTACCTGCTCCTCATTTGGATCAACTGGTAGCTCCACAGGTGCTACCCTGGCTGTGGTGCGAGGTGCACCTTGACCTCTACCACGACCCTAGACTCTCGCGGACCTAATTGGTGGTACTGGTAACCATCCACCTGATCCGGTCACACATGTCCTCATCATCTATGAGAGATTAGAAGGGTCCAGTTAAAATTTTGGAAATAGCAAATCCGCACAACAAGAATGCGAGAAAGTGAAGTTTCCTCACAGTTCGGTAGCCTCTCAAAGATAAGTATAGACGTCTCCGTACCGGCCTGGAAGACTCTAAAAAACTTGCTCATGACTCATAATATCTATGAACCTAGAGATTTGATACCAACTTATCATGAACCAAAATTTCAACCCCTCGTGATGGCTCCTAACACATTTTCTAGGCAAATCGGACATAACAATTGAGAACCAAAATAACAGAATTTACAGAAATAACATAAGTTTGAAACCTCAATATAACAAAAAAGGGTAATACATGATAAATTCCCCCAGAACTGGTAAATACAGAATCATGAGCCCTAATACGTAAATACAAGTTTGAAATGACCAAGTACAATACTTCTTGAAATAAAGACAACATTACATACGAAAAGAGATGCGAGGATGTGGTCAAGAATGCAATTCTACCTCGTCTCTCAGCAATCAACTCTGCTACAAGCCTCGACTACTAATAACTGGGTCCGACACCTGGATATGTACAATCAAGTGCAGAGTGTAGCATGAGTAGAACCGACCCAATGTACTCAGCAAGTATCATAACTTACCTCGACGAGGTGAAAGAACTAAGAAGCAAGAATTATTAATGATACTTGTTATAACCTGTACATTTTCTTCAATTTAACAAGTACAAAACAATAAAGTGATGTAGTCATAAATCATGAAAAGAACCATCTCTATGTGTGTGCAATACTCAAGTTCTATGCCCAGTTAATGATACAACATATAGAGATGATATGCAAATAAATCAGGTAGTTGACCACAAAAATTACAAGTAAAGATGAAATGAAAAATCTAAAACAAACACCTGCCGGAATTTCCTCAAATCTGCGTGTACACCATCAAGAGAAAACATGCGAGGTTGACACTAGGGGGATGGATCCTTATCCACACGCTAAACGAACAACTCACATGTTGCACGGAGAACTCACGTGCTAATAATATCAACCGCACGGACAACTAACGTGCTTCACGGATAACTCACGTGTTGATAATATCAATATCTGGATCTGCACGGACAACTCACATGCTGCACGGACAACTCACGTGCAAACAATCACAATCAGCCCGTCGTGGTCATAACCTACTACCCCAAATCATAACACACAAAAGTTAGTATATGAGAACACTTGTACATGATCAATGATTATTAATTTTCATACTCTCGGACTGGGATAATTACATGTTAAAGTGTAGGCATGTGCAAAGTGTGCGATCGTAGCTTAAAAAGGAAATTTCATCACAGAGATAGAAAATATCAAGTTCATTCCGAGATTTAGCCTCTATGTAACCTCAAACATGGCTCAAATAGTTCACAACAAGGTTACAAATATGAGAAATATCATAGCTTAAATCTTAACAGTCAATTCTAGGCATATCATAGCCTAAGCACTACCCCAAACATGGATAAATACCCCGGTGCTCGCACATGGGCTCAAACCCCAGACATATGCGCACCCATTGCACGTAGCTATCCAAACAATTTAGGCAACTAGTTCCTTAACCAAGTTTAGGTAGGATACTTACCTCAAGAAAGCTAAATCACTCCTCTAACAAGTCCTTCCCGCGCTTATCAACCTCCGGACGACCCGAATCTAGCCAAATCAACTTAATATAATCAATAAAAGCCATAGGAATTGATTCCAAATGATAAAGCTATGTTTTTTAACCAAATTTTAAAAGTCAACCCAAAATGTTAACCCCGGGACCGTACCTTAGAACCCGACAAAATTCACAAATTCCAAGCACCTGTTCAATTACGAGTCCTACGATACCAAAATTATCCAATTCCGACTTCAAATCGACCTTCAAATCCCCATTTTATACTTTAGGAAATTTTTTTACTAAAATCCCCAATTTCTCTAATTCAAATCACCAATTAAATGATAAAAACAAAGATGGAACCATGAATAATGGACAAATCTGAGTTAAAAGCACTTACCCCAATCCAAATCATGAAAATACCCTCCAAAAGCGCCCAAACTCGAGCTCCACAACTCAAAATATGTTAAAATGAACCAAGCTCTCAGAATAGAGTACAATATAGTCTGCCCAAGAATTACCCTTTGCAATAGCGGAAAAGCCTTCGCGATCGCAAAGAACAATATCTCTAGGTGCCCAAATCTTGTTTCGCGAAATGCGACACCACAGTCGCAAACGTGATGACTAAACATACTGCTTGATTACGAACCTGACCATGCGATTGTGATGAACAACCTCGTGCAATACCTCAGGACTTCCCTTCCTTCTATGCGAACACGTCTCCTCACTCGTGTTCATGTTGAACAATCACCCAAAGGCTTCGCAAATGCACTGAACAAAATACCCACGTGCCAACTATAACTCTACGCAACCACGTCCCTTTCTTCGCAATCAAAATACAAAACCAGAAGAACTAAATCAGCAGTTCCAACAATGAAGAAAATGGTCTAAAGCCCATATGGAGCACACCTGAGGCCCTCGGGACTCTGTCCAATCGCACCAACCAATTCCAAAACACAATACAAACTTACTAAAAACCTAAAATCACATCAAACAATACCAAAATCACGAATCGTACCCCAATTCAAGCATAATGAAACTAATGAACTTACAACTTATAAAACTCATGCCGAACCATATCAGACTAACTCTGAATGACCTCAAATTTTTCACACTAGTCCCAAATGACACAATGGACCTATTCAACTCCCGAATCCAAAATTCAAACCCGATATCAACAAATTCAACTCTTGGTCAAACCTCTCAGCCTTCCAAACCTTCAACTTTTCAACTTTCGCCAAAAAGCCTCAAACCAACCTACAGACCTCCAAATCAAATTTCGGACATAAACCTGAGTCCAAAATCACCATATGAAGCTGTCGGAAATATAAAATCTCTACTCCGGAGTTGTCTATACAAAAGTTAAACTTCGGTCAACTCTTCCAACTTAAGCTTCCAACCTTGGGACTAAGTGTCCCAATTCAATCTGAAACATCCCTGTAACCAAACCAACCACCGCGGCAAGTCAGATCACCACAAATGAACATAGAAAAAGCAGTAAATAGGGGAACAAGACTAGAATAGACAAAACGACTGGCTGGGTCATTATAGGATTTTCACACTTAACTATTGGGTAAGTGATTTTGACTCAATTTTGATATTATAATTTTGACTCAATTTTGATATTATAACTTGATTACTTATGGATAATATCAAAATCATAAAATTTGAAGATAGTTTTTGGGGATCTTTTTACTATGTTTTAAAAAAAAAAATTTGAGATTTAAGAATCGATTTGGACGTAGATTTGAAAATCAATCATATATTTGGACTCGTGGGGTTATGAATAGCCGACTATTAATCGGGTGAGCTTGAGGTTAACTTTTTGGGCATTTGATAAAGATTGAAACTTTACTGATTGAAATTGATTTCTCTTGCAATGTTTGATGTTATCGAGTTATTTTTAGCTAGATTTGAGCTGGTCGGAGGTGATTTCTAAGGGAAAGGTTATTTTTGAGTATTGATTTGGCTTGTTTGAGGTAAGTTTCTTGCCTAGCCTTAGTTGAGAGAATATTTCCTACTAATTGATATTGTTTGACACATGTGGAGGTAATGTATGTATGAGGTGACGAGCGTATATACATGTGCCATGGTATTCATGCTCGGGGGAGATTCTAGCTTACTCTATGACTTATTTGATTATGTGTGTTATTTGATTCATTGTGTTATTAAATTGATCGACTTTGTGAGTACTATAAACCATGCTAGAGGAATGTTGAAGCTATTGGTACCTTATGTTGAACATGATGAACAAATATTGAGACTTATGCTATATTTTCATTAGGGATATATGCACCTAGGCTATGAATAAACCTTCAGACTTGATCTTCTATGTACCTTGATTGGACATGTACACTCTGTGATACATATGTGTTCCTTTTAATGAATTTTTGGATCTGGTTTCTATACTTGATCTAACCATGATTATGTTTTGTACGCACTTTTGTTGTTATCATGTACTTATGCGCTTTATTTATGAGTTATGAGAATGTGCCTCTTGATAATAATTTGTTATTTTGCATTATTGTGTTGTTGTGGCACATGGGGACATGATGTGCGGATTGATTGTAGATGCGCATGCGTTAACATAATGGAGGCATTTTAGCAATCATTATGCCTTTATTTCAATAAAAAATCCACCAAAGAATAAGAAGAAGAAGAAATGGGAAATCTACTAAATACATGTATACAATCCACCAATCTTTCATAAAAGTGTATAGTAGTGTATAAGAGGTATTTATACACCCAAATATACTATTAAACTATATTATATATTGTTAAACAAATGAATCCAACTTCACGGGATTCTTATTCTTCCTTAAGCCTCTTCTAAAATTTAACTCGAGTCTAGCTCAAATCTACTCGAAATCACTTCAAATTTAACTTTTGAACTCCTTTTGATGTTTCCAATCGATTGGAACAACACCTGATGATGACTATAAGAAAACCCAAAAACATCCATTTTGAAATTAATCTCAAACCTCATATCCGAGCTTGGGTTTCAAATATATGGCTAAAACTTAAAAGCTTCAGCTCTTCAATGGATCTTTTTTAACCAATCACATTTTAGATCTGAGAAACTTGAACTCTAATAATGGAGGTTTTATATTTGTATACACGGGAAGGAAAGAGAACAATAGCAAGGGTGAGGCAAATTCATCACCCGGCTTCAAATCTTGGCCACCTCCGCCAAGGTGAATTCTCATCACTCGGCGACTCTTATAACCATGGCTAAGAATCAATATATGATGATAGTTGTTCTTGATTAGAATGGAGGAGAATAGGCAAATAGAGTTGGAAATCATAATTTAATGAATACAAGGTATTTATAAGTAGAATTTTCCATGTTTTGTGGGGAATACCTAAGGGGATAGGTTTGTCGGTGTGAACAATTTTTGAAGTAGATGAGACCTTAGTAAAATTGGATGCGATTAGTATTATGGGTAAGGATTTTCAGTGACATTAAGCCTTATTGAAGTTAAGATTTAGCCGGGGACTTCCTAATTGAGATGATTATGTGAGGGGATTAAAGCAAAATGGAGATGTTTAGGAATTTTACGATAATTTTGATGAGTTGTTTACTATATGGAGATAGAAGGACACTCCATTAGTTGTTTAATGAATGAATTAAAACCCTGGATTGCAGTCCAGGTAGGATGTCAGCCCCAAGAATTTTAATGGGAGCTTACATCCTTGAATATTAGTTGAGCAATCATTGGAGTTATAGAGGAAACAAAACCAGTTAGTTTCCAGAAATTCCAGACCTTTTTTACACAGTCCAAGATCATCTTGGAGTTCAAATTTCAGGAATCATTATCACTTATGGTACTTGAGATAAGTAGGGGTCCAATAGGGGAAGTATTTCAATTTCAATTTTTATCCTACACCAAGGAGATCAAGAAAACTTTTATCACAGAAATGGATGAAAAGAGGGACAAAAGGGTTATGTTTTTTGATGTGATGAAAATTACACCCCTAATCATAATTGTAAGAAGAGAAGTAATTATATATTCTTGAGTTGGAAGAATATCTTGATGATGAGTTGGACGAAGAAGAATAGATGGTGGAAGAAGGAAAGATAGAGGAGTCTAGCCTTAGTTCTCAAATGTCTCTCCATGCCTTGGATAGAACTGTGGACTACAAAATATGAGAATGAAATGGTTTGTAAAGGTCAATGTGGTACATGTGTTGGTGTATTTAGGATCAACTCATAACTTAATGGATGTTGACATTGCTGAGAAACCAGGAATTCAGTATAGACTATTCGTGCTTTTTCTTTGATTGTTGCTATAGGTAGTAGAGTTCATAGCAAGTGTATGAGCATGAAGGTGAAGTGGAAGATGCTGATGTAATATTGAGAATCTAGTGGCTGATTACATTAGGAGATATTAAATAGAACTTTAGGCAATGGAATATGGAATTCCAAATTAATGAAAAAAAGATTTCACTCAGGGGAAGTCCACATAGTGGATACAAGATGGTCAACAATAAGTATTTCAAAAATTACTTGATCAGTATTCCTCTTTATTTTAGGTGCATACTGAATTGCCTCCAAAGAGGGATCAATAACACAAGATCATTATGAAAGAAGGAGCTCCACCTATAAATGCTAGACCCTACAGTTTCCTACCTGTCATAAAAATGAGATTGAGAAGATGATTCAAGAAATGCTGGACACAGTAGTCATTATACCAAGTGTAAGTCCCCTTATTCTTCACCCATAGTCATGGTTAAGAATAAATATGGTTCTTGGTGTGTATTGACTATAGACAGCTTAATAGCTATACTGTTAAAGAACATATAGATGAGTTAGGAGGTTCCAATTATCTTACCTTAGATCTAGATATCATCATATTAGAAGAATGTAGGGGGGCACTGAGAAGATAGGATTTAAGTCCATAATGGCCATTATAAATTTGTTGTTATGCCATTTGAACTCACTAATGCACCCTCCACATTTCAGAGTTTGATGAACAAAATTTTTTATCCCTACTTAAGAAAGTTACTAGTTTTTCTTTGATGATGTATTGGTGTACAACCCTTCTTGGAGAACTCATTTATTGCATTTAGAACATGCTTTCAAGGTGTTAAGGCATCATACTCTATTTGCCAAGATTAACAAGTGTACACTTGGCAAAACATAAGTTGATGTAACGACCCGACCGATTATTTTGAGCATTTGCATTCAGTTCGGTAGCTTGAGGGCATGAGTAGCTCTATATGGTATATTGTGACTTGGGTGTATCGTCAGTTTCAGTTTTTGAGTGGTTCGAGATTGATTGAATTAATGGTTCTCTACCAGAAAGCTTTAAATAGAAAGAGTTGACCAAGTTTGGCTTTTGTGTATTTGACATCGGAGTTTTTATAGTTCCGTTAGGTCCGTATGGTGATTTTGGACTTGGGCGTATGCCCAGATTTGCAATTGGATGTTTTATGAGGTTTTGGCTCTATTTGGCGAAAGTTAAAAAATTGAAAAGTTCATACGTTTGACCAGGAGTTAAATTCGATGTTATCAGGTTTGGATTGTTATTTCGGGAGTTGGAATAGGTTCATTATAAAATTTGGAAATTGTGTGCAAAATTTTGGGTGATTTCGAGTTGTTTAGATGTGTTCGACGTAAGTTTGGAATTTGAAATAGTTCATTAAGATTGATTCGAGGTGTGATTCGTGCTTTTGATGTTATCTTGTGTGATTTAAGGCCTCAAGTAGGTTTGTGTTATATTTTGGGACTTGTTGGTATGTTCGAACGGGGTCCTAAAGGGCTCGTGCGTGTTTCCGATTGATTTCAGATTTATTCTGGTATATGTTGCACTATTGATGAATTTTCTGGTTCTGGTGCTTTCGCATATGCAGAGGGTTGGACATAGATGTGAGTCCGCAGATGAAGGTTTGTGGTTGCATAATCAACACTAGACTGGAGTATGAGAAGACCGCAGATTCAGAGTCCTGCGCGCATCTACGGGATCGAAGAAGCAGTCATAGTGGCGCAGAAGAGGGAAGGATGGCTGGCTGGCTAGGAGTTTCGTAGAAGCGAAAGTTCCTCATACCTATGATGTCGTAGAAGAGAAAGGTAGTCCACATGTGTGAGAGGCTGGGGCTTTAGTGGTATTCACAAAAGCGGGGTTTTCTTCGCAGAAACAACGCCCCAAAAACGGCTATTGGATCGCATAAGTGAAAGTGCTGGGCAGAAGCTTTATATTTCGAGGGTTGAGTTATCTTATCACATTTTGAGATCTAGATCTTGGATCTGGGCAATGTTTGAGGCAATATTCACGATTTTGATTGCGGTTTAGTATTTTTGACACGATTTTGATCATTATTCATGATTTTATCTTCGATTTTCGCATTTAATTGATGAATCTAAAAGAGAAATAGGGGGGGGGGGTTGACAAAAAATATCTAAAGTGAATATTTGAGATTCGAACATCGATCCAAAGTCGAATTTGAGTAAAATTAGTATGGTTGGACTCATATTGTAATGGGTTGTACGAATTTCTGAGTTTTGTCCGATTCTGGGGTGCCTTTGAGTATTTGATTAATGATTCAATCTTTATCATTTGGGTTTGTTTCCTATGGTATTATTTGATGATTTTGAGTTGATTTTGGTTAGTTTCGAGCTGTTCGAAGGTCGATTTGTGTAGGACGACATTTCTAGAGTATCAATTTGGATTAATTGAGGTAAGTATCATAACTAAACTTGGTTGAGGCACTAGTTGCCTGAGTTATTTGTGATAGCTACGTGCTATGGGTGGCGCATATGAGTGGGTTTGATCCCATTTCCGTGCACCAGGGTATTTTTCATGTGAGGGGTAGTATTTAGGCTATGATATGCCTTGGGTTGATTGATAAGCTTCATGCTGTGATGATTCTTATGTTTTTACCTCTATTGTGAGCTATTTGATCTGTGTTTGAGGCCACGTAGAGGTTAATCTCTTGATTGAACCTGATAATTTCTACTTTTGTAGTGTATTTGCCTTATTTGAGCCATGAAAACACACTTTGCACATGCATGCACCTTAGTATGTCACTTATACCAGTCCAGGAGTGTGATACTGGAGTTCTTTGATGATGTACATGTATTTATGTATATCTGCTTTCTCTGTGTTATGGATTGGACTGGCAGCCTATGAGCACGCCGAGGGGATTGTGATATTGAGCATGTGACCACGCACGTGAATTGTCCGTGCAGTTGATATTATTAGCACGTGAGTTGTCCGTGCAACACGTGGGTTGTCCATGCGGATCCGAGATATTGTTATTATTGGCACGTGAGTTGTTCATGCACCACGTAAGTTGTCCGTGTGATATATATAATTATCACGTAAGTTGTCCGTGCAGCGCATGGATAGTGGGAAACTGACGGGTTTCTAGTTATGTGGGCATTGGTAAGGCTAATTAGTGGTTTGGTTCGGTTATTAAGTTTTTGATGTGGGCCTTAGAGCAGTATTGTGATTTCTATTTGGATTGGGCTGTGAGCTGTAATGGATTGATATTTGGTTATTTTAATTCTTCTTTACTTGGAATTTCCTTCCGTGTTTACCTAATATATTTGCATATCTTCCTTATATGCTGGACTGTTGACTGAGCATAGTACATTAAAAAAATTATGTGCACTAAGGTGGTCTTATCTGTGATTTCATGATCTGTTCATATTTTTGTTCTGTACTTTTTAGAATTTATTAATAGTACAGGTGATTGGCGAGTATAATTTATATTTATTGCTTCTATTACCTCGCCGAGGTTAGTTGTGATACTTGCTGAGTACATGGGGTCGACTGTACTCATACTATAATTCTGCACCTCATATGCAGATCTTGGAGTTGAGATGTTGTGGATGATGGGAGTTGGCACTGAAAATGTACCTGTCTTCCGGATATAGCTACCTCTTTCCCTTGGTAGTTTTAGATTTGAATTCTTTTTATGTACATTCCAAACAGATGTTGTATTTATTTTTATACTAGCTTTTTAAATCTAAGTCTTAGTGACTCACGACTTGTAATATCAATCCTCGGAATATTGCAAGGGAATTCATTTATTTCACTTATTATTTTCTTATTATTCTCACTAGAGTTGTGCTAACTGTTATTTGGCTTACCTAGCGGTTATGGTTAGGTGCCATCACGACTAAGTGGATTTTGGGCCGTGACAAGTTGATATTAGAGCTTTAGGTTCATAGGTTTTATGAGTCATGAGCAACATCCTAGTAGGGTCTTGTTGATCGGTATGGTGACATCCATACCTATTTTCGAGAGGCTACAAGGCATCTAGGAAATTCCCATCTTTCTTTCCTTATCGTACGACATTGATTCAATGTGATGTGTATATATTTGCATTCTTTCCATCTACTCATATGTTATATTGAGAACTTGGTACCAGTTGGCGTCGACGAGTTATGATGTCATGGATGAGGTGAGAGATGTGTCCTATATTGTTGTGGAGATAGGCTAGTCTGGATGACTTAAGGCCAGGTTTATATGGAAACTTGGGCTTGGTGATTTCAGTTGTGTGAGTACGTTCTTTTGACTTATATTTTTGGTAGTTTCTCTAGGAGTGGGATTGATTTCTCAGTGAGTGGCTGGTTAGCTATATGATAAGTGTTATATGACAGGGGACTATGCTTAGGTTGTTTCGATGTGACGAGAAGAATTTTTTCTTTGGATGCAAAAGGACTATGGATGTTTATTTCCTTCTTGATGTGTTGTAAAGTCTCGAGTTATGAGCGTACTGAGGGATCTTTCATGTTTTTCATTTGTGGAATGAAGTAAATTCTTATGTCTTATTGACGAGTTTAACTCATGAATATTAAGTGATTGCACTGTGGTTGTGACTATAATAGGGCATAGCGAGATGCCAGTTTTAGGCTAAGCAGGTGGATGATCTCCTACGGGATGTTCTAAGGTTGTGTGATCATTGTGATGTTTCTGTGAATAGTTTTTTTCCTACCCAGCAAGATGCGTATGTGCTACAATTTGAGTTTGATCACTCGAGGAAGTTTGCACGACTGCCACGAGGATGGATATGCGCTTAGCAGATGATTTGAGGTATTCCATGGCCAGTGCTACATGAGCGTATGAAGGATTTAGCTGAGTTACAATGTGGAATTATGGTAGTTATACAGTAAGGGTGGTGGGTTATTAGATGTTGTGTTCTATGGCTTCGAGCCAAGAGGGGGAGTCTGTTGTCGAGGATCAGATTGTATGGTTATGTGTTATATCAGTTTTGATTTGAGGCATATTTGTGGATCAATTGTGACTTGAAGAGGTTGGTTTTGAGGATTACTTGATCAAGGGAATTGTTGGATGCATGATGTGCTATACTTTTATGAATATATAGAAATCTAAGAATGATTCAGGTTTGTTATTTGTGGTGGATGTAGTGTTCTAGGAGAAGGATTCACTCGGTTGCTGAAAAATGGGTTAGTAAGGTTCGTAGTGTACTAGCAAGGAGAAGTGTAAACTTGAAGGCAATTCGAGAGAGACTCAAAGGAATAGGTCAGCTTGGTAGTGGTTTGGATAAGCATGGTAATAGAAATGGTTGGTCCTTTTGGTTCCTTTGGTTTGGTGAGGCTTTGTAGGTGTGTGGTGGCAATGCTCTTGGGCTTAGCGGTCTGCATAATTTGGTGGAGTTAGAGGGATTCAGTTATGCTGATTTGGTTTTGTGCTTATGTGTTTCGAAGGGTTCTCGATGATTTCGACCATGACTTGGGATTAATTTTTTTGTCAGGCATGGGGAGTTTGTTACGTGTTGTGATTTTCTCTTGGATGGGGGTCGAGTTGAATGTTTCTGGTTGACAAAATATGTATCCTGCTTGTGATTCAAGGTTGATAATGGGGAGTCTCGTGTTTGCATATGATGGCATGATATATGTTGTGTGACGTATGGGATTAAGGTTTGCATGTACATGGTTGCTATTCAACTTCAAAGAGAAGGTCATGAGTTCTAGTTAGCATGGACAATTTCAGATGTTTAAAAGATTTCTGACACTACCTGGTATCGCCTGAGAAGGTGCACATTTCAGAAGGCGCATTGTGTTTTGACTTGCGGATGTTGACTGCTATTATGCTAATCAGTTGGTTGATCGACTGTTGATGTTTGGATTCTTCTATGTGGCATAGAAGAATTATGGAAGTATTTCTCTTGAAATGATTGTGTATGAGGGATGCGTCAGTCATATGAGTAGTAGAGTTGGGATATGACATGGAGATTCTTGTATTCTAGGGATTTGAATACTAGGAGGGTTCTCAAAGGCAGATTGTTCCTTGGTTGTGGATGGTGAAGGTATGTTAAGAGGTTGGCGGCTGATTATATGTGTTATGGATAGGTTATTGTGGACTTTTCGGAGGTTACCAACCTATTTCAAGAGGATCAAAATTGATTTGGAGGCCACTAGAAGGCCAAATGAGAATATGTATTCTACATTGGGTCAAAGTTGTTTACTCAACACAACTATTATTGAAAGGTGTGCCATCGATTAGAGTTGATCTTACTTTTGTTCTGATATGTTCCGGGTCTTACTCATCTATGCTACAATAGGTTGTGAGACTGTTGACTATTTACACACATGACGTAGTTATGTTTGGGCCCCATGGCTAAATTCAAGCGAGATGGCTCTTGGGGTGTTGAATTGTTGATTGCACCTGGTTATGGTCTTCCTATTTGTGGTATACTGTGCTATCCATTTCTCCATAATTATAGTCATGCACTTTGCGTGGTTGTTGTTGATATGCATATGGCTGTTGATTGTGAGCAACATGGTTCGGGGTATTCCATGTAGACCAATGTATGGATTGGGTCACGCATCACAGTAGAGTTATGTTGGGATTACGATCTTTTGTGCTTATTCTTTGTGTTTTGGTTCTCCTCAGTGTGATTGG
The DNA here is from genome assembly GCA_005239525.1 of Nicotiana knightiana. Taxonomy (NCBI): domain Eukaryota; kingdom Viridiplantae; phylum Streptophyta; class Magnoliopsida; order Solanales; family Solanaceae; genus Nicotiana; species Nicotiana knightiana. The sequence goes on from ML376870.1 coordinate 167,537, forward strand.
TTCATAGCGTTGCGAGACGATTTTATCATTTAGATTCTCTTTCCATCATTGGGTACACTTGAGTTGTTGCTTGTTTAGTGCACGGATTGCATGGTAGGTGGCTCGAGGTGGTACTGGTGTGGCGTGTGGGTCGAGCATCTTGTATTAGATGAGATGAAGCTATTGGACCTTGAATGAGTACTATCAGATTTGATTAAGTTATGTTAGAAGAATAAGTCATTATTCAACTCAGAATTTGGATATGGTTTTTGTCGGGCGAGAGAGCTCCATGGCTTGTTGATCTGATGGGTGGTTATGAGTTTCTCCGTGCATCTTTCTTCATTGGCGGTATTCGAAGGGGTAGAACAAGGTTTATTTGACATGGGGTTTGTTACCGGTACCGGGTTTGTTATTGAGTAGCTATTGTGGTCCGAAGTTATTGCTATGATTATCTGAGTTATGCATTATAACATATGATCATATCTTGGGTTATGTTTATGGATTTATATGGGGTTTTAAGACTTATACTTGGTGTAGTTGCGAGATTTGGCTCTTATGATGAATTCAAGATGTTGGAGCTTGGGTTCTAAGGTTATGGACTAAGGTTGAAGTAAGGATCTTTAGTTAGGTTGTGTTATTAGGCTTATATGGATTAGGGTGACGTGGGATCACCCATGGGTATGTGCATGGTGAATTTATGTAGTGATTTGTTAGCTTTGGAATGACTCTTGGCACGTTCGAGGATGAACATATATTTAAGTGGGGTAGAATATAACGACCCAACCGGTCGTTTTGAGCATTTGCATTCATTTCGGTTCATTGAGGTCATGAGCAGCTCCATATGGTGTATTGGGATTTGTGTGTATCGTCGGTTTTGGTTTTCGAGTGGTTCGAGACTGATTTGGAAGAATGATTCTCTACTAAGAAGCTTTAAATGTGAAGAGTTGGACAAGTAATGATTCTCTACTAGGAAGCTTTAAGTGGGAAGAGTTGACCAAGTTTGACTTTTGTGTATTTGACCTCGTATAAGAGTTTTTATAGTTTTGTTAGGTCTTGGATGGTAATTCTGGACTTGGGCATATGGCCGAACTTGCATTTGGATGTTTCTATAAGGTTTCAGCTCCATTTGGTAAAAGTTGGCAATTTGAAGGTTTGAAAAGTTTATAGGTTTGACCGAGAGTTGACTTCGATGTTATCTGGTTTAGATTGCTGGTCCAGGAATTGGAATAGGTTCTTTATGTTGTGTGCAAAATTTGGGGTGATTCCGAGTTATTTAGATGTGTTAGGCGTAGTTTGGAATTTGGAAATTTGAATAGTTCATTAAGCTTGATTCGAGGTGCTGTAACGACCCGGTCGGTCGTTCCGAGAGTTTAGCCCTGTTTCCCCCGTTTCTGCTTCATTATATGTGTTTCAACTTCATTATGTTGTGTTAGATTGGTTCGCTCGGGTTCGGAGCAATTTTTGAAGAGAAATGAGACACTTAGTCTCTTAACTTGGTTCAATAGTGGAAAAGTCAACTGGAAGTTGACTTATTGGTAAACAACCTCGGAATGTAGAATTTATGGTTCGGATAGCTTCGCTATGTGATTTGGGACTTAGGAGTGTGTTCGGAATGTGGTTTTGACATCCGATGTAGAATTAGGCTTGAATTGGCGAAGTTGGTTTTTGGCGATTTCCGGTCGGCAGTGGAAAATAGGCTATCGGGGTCGGAATGGAATTTCGGAAGTTGGATCAGGTTCGTAATGTCATTTTGGATATGTGTGCAAATTTTCAAGTCATTCGGATGTGTTTTGGTTGGTTTCGACATCATTGGCGAAATTTAGTAGTTTCAAAGTTCTTAGGCTTGAATTTGATGTGATTTTGGTGTTTTTGCATTGTTTTTGATGTTTCGAAGGCTCGAATAAGTTTGAATGATGTTATGGGGTGTGTTGGTAGGTTTGGTTGAGGTCTCGAGGGCTTCCGGTGTATTTCGGGTGGTTAACGGAGTGTGTTTGGCCTTAAAAGGACTGCTGTTGCTGCTGTTTCTTGGTCTGGTTTCCTTATATGCGATCACAATGGTAAGGCTGCAATCGCATAGGCTTATTGGTAAGGCAGCACAAAATTTTTGTATGCGATCGCCTTTAGTGGTCCGCGATCGCGAAGTGAGAGGAGCCAGAACAGTGCGGTCGCGTGAGGTGCATTGTGATCGCACATTGTGGGCGCGTGTGGCAGGGGGTGTTTGGTTACTCGATGCGAATGCGATTGGGTGGACGCGATCGCATAGAGGGAGGAGAGACAATGCATCGCGAACGCGTAGCTGGAGACGCGATCGCACTGAAGGAATATTTAGTGCTGGGCAGAATGTTTTAAATAGCCCTTTCCTACGAATTTTTGTCTATTTTTCTCCATTGTTGAGCGGGTTTGGAGTTCTTTGAGAGGGTTTGAAGAGTAAATCGAAGGGAATCACTTGGAGGTAAGATTTTCGACTTCATAACTCGCTTCTATGTCATTTTCTAAGTAATTAAATCGAAATTTGTTGGATTTAAACCCAAAATTGGGGAGGTTAGGTGATTGAGAATTGAAAATTTCTTTTGATAATTTGAGTGGGCAATTGTGGTCCGATTTTGGTGTTCTTGGTATGTATAGAATCGTGGGAGGATGATGATTCTAGTGATGTAAACTTTATAGAATTCTGAGATGTGGGCCCGAGGCTCGGGCTCGGGTTTGGCCAATTTCGAGAATTGTGCCTAAAATTGATAGTTTTAGTTTGAGCCTTGTTCATTTAGCGTATATTGATGATGTTAATATGGTTTTGGTTAGATTCCGAGCAATCGAGAGCCGATTTGGGGGCAAGAGCATCGCGAATTAGTATTGTGGCCCGGTAGAGGTAAGTAATGGCTATAAATCTTGTCCTGAGGGTATGAAACCCATGACTTCGTATTTTCTCACTGTTTTTTTTAATGGAGCATATGTCGGATGACGAGTATGTGGCGTGCACTAATTTTTGGATTGGACTTTCTCCTCTCCGTGGCATATATTGAGCTGCGTATTTTACTCTAAACTATATGTTAAATTGTGTTCTAAATCTATTGGTATATTTGGGCTATAAGCCATGTTTGGGGCCTCGTACCGACTTGTTTAGACCCCTTGGGGGCTTTTTACTGCTATTTTTCCTCACTGTGTTGACTTATGATTTAAATTCAGTCATGTTATGTTTAACTGATTTTGAAACTCAGCCTTGTTTACACAATTTTGAGATATGAAATGATGTTTTGGGTCGAGTACCCCGTTTTGCTGATATGCCCGAGGGGCTTTTGAAAGTTGCTGACTGAGTGAGGCCGAGGGCCTAATTGTGAGGATATGATATGCCACGAGGTGGTTTTATATTAGCGCTTGGGCTGAAGAAGCCCCTCCGGAGTCTGTACAAACCCCCAGTGAGCGCAGGTACCTACTGAGTGCGAGTGCCGAGTGACGAGTGATTGGGAGGCATGAGTGACTGTGAGGTATGCCCGAGGGGCTGATTATGAGTGACTGTGAGGTATGCCCGAGGGGAAATTTCTGATACATGTTTTTGCCCGAGGGACTACTTATGATTTTGCCACTTTCACTCTAAACTTATGAAATATGTTTTGCCCGAGGGTTTTTTATAATTTTTATCATTTTTACACTAAAATTCTTGAAAGTTATGTTGAAACTATTGGCAAGTATATTTTCAAATGATTTTTCACTGAAATCGGCTTTTAAGCGTGATGATTTAACGTATACATTGTTGGAAAGAAAGGCTGTGCTTATTGTGAAATGATGATTTATTTTTTATGTGTTTCTTACTGCTCTGACCTGATTTATTTTCATTATTACTGAGTTGGCGTACTCACATTACTCCATGCACTTTGTGTGCCGATCCAGGTGTTAGGGCAGAGTGAGCTGTGTATCTGTTCCAGAGATTTCTCGGAGATTTTGCGAGGTAGCTGCACACATCCGCATTCCTGCTCTCTCTCCTGCTTACTATTATAGAGTTTTTTCTTTATTTGTATATTTTATGTAGATTCTCATGACCAGTGACTCCGGGATCTCGGGGGTTGTATTTAACATTCGGTATAACACTATTTTAAAAATATTTAAAAAGAAACCTTTATGGGTTATCAGTTTAGTGAAGATGTAAATGGAATCTTATTACGATTTGAGTGTAGTTTTGGATGGCCTAGTTCCATGATAGGCGCCATCACGACTGGCGTAGTTTTGGGGTCGTGACAGGTGCGATTCGTGGTTTTGATATTATCTTGAGTGATTTATGGCCTCGAGTAGGTCCGTGTTGTGTTTTGGGACTTGTTGGTATGTTTGGACGAGGTACCGAGGGGATTGATTTTGGATCTATTTTGGTCTATGTTGCATTGTTGATGAGTTTTCTGGTTCTGGTGATTCTGCATCTGCGGAGGGTTGGATGCAGGTGCGAGTCCGCAGATGCGGGCTCATGGCCGCAGAATCGAAACTGGACTGGAGGATGAGAAGATATCAAATGCAGAATCTTCGGTGCATCTACGGGACCGCAGAAACGGTCATAGTGGCGCAGAAATGGAGGTTCCTCACACCTTCGATGTCACAGAAGCGGAAGGTAGTCTACAGGTGAGAGAGGTCAGGCTTCAGTGGTATCATCGGAAGCCGGATTTTTGTCGCAGAAGTGACGTTGTAGAAGTGGCTATTGGACCGCATATGCGAAAGTGCTAGGCAGAAGGTTTATATTTCAAGGGTCGATTTATTTTATCATATTTTGAGATCTAGAGCTCGGATTTAGGCGATTTTCGAGGCAAATTTCACGATTTGGATTGGCATAAGTATTTTTGACTCGGTTTTGATCATTAGTCATGATTTTATCATCGCTTCTTGCTTTTGATTGATAATTCTAAAAGAGAAATTGGGATTTTGTCAAAGATATTCTAAAGTGAATATTTGAGATTTCAACATCGATTCGGAGTTGGATCTGAGTGAAATTAGGGTTCTTGTTATTCTAAGGGGAAGGTGTTAGGCGCCCCTCAAAATCTACCTGAGGTAGATCCTTAGGTTTAGGATAGGTTCGGGGAAAGAAATGTCTATATTCTGCTTAGTCAATGTTTAAAATCTATAAAAATATTCTAATTCTTATATGAAATTCACTATTTTGAGAAAGAAAAATACTTTGCAAAGAAAAGATGTTATCTGTTTTGTGATTTTGAAAAAAATAGGATATCACCTTTTGAAATATATGTATACTTATTGAGTTGAAGGCTAGATATGCTTTATTTTTGAGAAAGATCTTGTAAATTCTTTTTTAGAGTATGTGCTTTTGAAGAAAAGGGTGTTACTTAGTTGTAAATTAGTAGAGTAAGAGACCATTTTGAAAGTATACCTCAAGTTGAAGTGAGTATACCTTATTTATAAATCCATATTCAACGGTAACCTTGTATTTTAAAACTTGTTGGGGTTCACCATTTTGTAATCTTGGTTGAGTTTTTGGCTTTGAAGACAACTTTTTAAATTATTTTCGTGGTCTGTTTTTCCAAAGAGAGCTCATTTTCACTTTTGAATCTGCAAAAGTCTAAACTTATTGAAAACAATTTGTGATAAGAAGATATGGTCTTTCATTTGTTTCAAGGACAAGTTGAAATTAATTAATGATCAAACATTAAAAGATAAAAAACGAGCAGGATTTCTAATTTGATTTTACCTACAAGCCATGGTTTGCTCCTAAACAATCAAAGTATAAAAATTATCGAATAGCAGAGTTAATCATTTAGAAATACATATATGAAATAACAAATAGTAATGAATATGGTTAAAGAAAGAAAGAAGCTGGACTCTTGACAATTGGGCTGGTAAGTTTGACCAGGCCCAGTAGGATTTGGATCACATGGCAGACTCCATCATACGGAAAAGGGAGCAGTCTGGATTTAAATTTGGGCTTGAGTTCCCAATGGAACTCTATAGGCCCAATTCGAAACATGCACACAAAAATTAAAAGGGATTTAGTGTACATCAAATACAGAACTAAATAAGATAAAGATTATGACAAATAATAATATAGTGCTAAAGAATGTGGTGAGACTGATTTCATTTATGTTAATACTATGAGGATTAATAGGAGTTAGTGACTAAAGGCTTGGAGTAAATCCTTTTTTATGGATAAAATTCCTTTGTGGACCCCTGTCACTTCAGAGTTCACGAGGGTCTCATGGACCCCGAGTAGTGCTTGTGTCATAGAGGATTATCTTATCCACAAACCAGGTTTCACACCCAAATACCATTAATCACCTACTTCTAATATTCCTCGAGGCTTAAACATAAACAAATGGGCTCAATATAGCAATTTTATATTACCCAAATACAAACAGTAGGTACAAGAGTCATGGTAAAACTTTTAAAGGTTCAAACAGACAAAAGCTCAGCAACTTTGAACAAATAGGATGATGTAGTTCATCATCAGAGCATAGAGAGCAACACAAGGCACAACATCGACTAAGGAAAATTCATATTAAAGCATAGGGTATAAGGATAGGGCACTACAGTAGGCATGGAATCACCGTTGGAACATAATCACACCAGATCACAGAGCACATGTAGTAGACATTCTTCATTACTCATGTCTTTAAGCTCAAAAGTGTTCATAGGCAAGCATTATACAAAGATGATCACATGTTCTTGTTTTATTGAATCTACTGTAAGTTTAATGTCTCAGAATTCTTGTAAGTAGGTTCAAATCGTAAGAACAATTCACAAATACTTCTAAAAGCTTCAGCATAGTTAAGAGAAAGCATACATCTTATCACTTTAATACCTAGACTGATTACTCTATTCAGAACTCCTAAAGTGGCATGCCATCCAGTTAGGTTATCAGAAACAACAATCTAAATAAACTCATCACTTATCATATCTCAAGAGCCATGCATGTGAATAGTCAAATAGTGTCACAACCCATCGCAACATAAGATAGTAAGACATGGAACAAATCAAGGTGTGAATACGATCAAGTCTAGCCAATAACACACCCTAGCAATTGCGCTTAGACACATTAACAATAGGCCTACCAATAGGCCCCCCAAAGCGATTCAGATCTTTCCCAAATGGATGGATAGTCTTCAAAAGTCCACAATGACTCTATCAATGATAGATACAACTGGATCTCAAATCCTGAACACACTTCCACAGTCTACAATCAATAGGATAGACTGCCTCTATGAGAATCCAATCTCTTAGCCTCAAGAATACAAGACGTCAAACCTTATCTCTAACTCCCCCACTTAGGTGACTGCAACGTCAAGCATACACAATCACATCACGAGAAATATTTCCATAAATCTCCCACATCAAGTAGAAAACCTGGACATCAATGATTACCGACCACATGATTTCTATGGTACTAGTCAAGCATCGCATAAATCAACACACGATGCATCTTCTACAACACACACTCTTCTCAGGCGATACAATATAATGCTGGCATTCTCTTAAACATGTTAAATTTCCCATGCTATCTAGAACTCATGACATTTATTTCAAAACTAAACTGCAACCTTATACATTCAATCTTAATTCCACATATCTCACCGCACCTATCATGCTATTGTTTGAAAATACGAGAATCCCATTATAAACTGTGTATCACGAATAAGATACACACCTCATCGACTAGACATATTCCACTTAACTCAATTCAATTCAAAAGAAAATCACAACACGCAACAAACTCTCCATGGCCATAGAAGACATGGACCACAAGTCGTGACCAAAACCCTCGTAAACTCTTCGAATTTTATTAATACATAACCAAGAATCAGAACTGAATCTCTCTAAATCAACCAAGTCACGTAGATTTCCAAACCCAAAAGGTGTTGCCATAAAAGCACCTGCAAAGCTCTATCATGTCGAAGTAACTGATTATGTATGTTACCATGCTGACCCAAACCACTACTAGACTAGCCCAAATTCTTTGAATTCCTCTTAACTTTCCTTCAATATAACACTTCCCTTTTCTAGTAGACTATGTACCTCAATCAAAACTCATCCCAAGTGACCTCAACATGAAACTACATCGTCTTAATACCCATAAACCACTTCGTTCCCTCATATGCACGCCAATAGTACCTCAAACCGTAATAATTGCTCTGAAGAGACCTTTTAAGAACCTAAAGTTTTTTCTTCCATCTCTTACACACTGCATCACAGGACCAATAATAATAAAGAAATACTCCAAGTCTCTCTCACAATCTAACACAAACCTCAAATCCTCAGCCGCACAACGAATCCGAAAATTCTTAGGTTCCACATCTTGGCTCTTGAACTCACTAGAACCATCCTCGTGAATCACTCACTATGACCTAGTCTCGAATGCACAACCAAACATGTCGAATAACTAGTGCTCCATTAGAACTTGATACCCGAAGAGAAGTGATAGAGCAAATGCTTTCCCTTGCAGATCTCATCCGTAGAGGAATATAAAACCTGAGTCATTCAACAACCACAATATATCAATAAGGTGAAATACAACACGCATCCATCAGTTACTTTATCAAGTTATCCTTGAAGTCATCCTTCTCAAGTCATAACTAATCCACTCTTAGTCCAGAATCTATAATAACACATGACCATGCGATCTGATTGTCGATGGTAGACTTCCACGCTTGGCTCCAAACCATACTCAAATAACCCAAGAACCCACAATGACTGCCTCTCCTTAGCTACCATGATCTCACACGGTTACTTAGCTGAATTTATCCTAAGCTCAGGCAACACTAACCATAATACGTCCCAAATTAGCAGTCTAAATGCACCCTAAACCTCGGGACATGCATGCCATCTTCCTTAAGCGATCCAGACTCACATCATAAAATATACATTATATTGGATATAAGGTAAAACTCTTCATAAAAATCATAAGAAATCATGCACCCTCGAACCTTCTCATATGAGATACCTCACATGTGCAACCTCGTATCAACATCTTTCTATGACCTTGCCTTGGATATAACCACTATGACATCAATTGATCTTTCCCGGGTCTACACTCGACCACATGCAGTAAGAATCTGCTCCATTCTATCAATGAACAACTGAAAGATCATTAAAACCTCCAAAACTCGAGACTGTATTGCACACCAAGATGATAATCAAGCACTCACATTCCCTTAGTATCTCAAGAAAACCCTTCTCTTCAAATTCTAACTGTCAAAATATAAGAAGTCATCATAGAATGAAAAGCACAGACATAGTCAGTTGTCCACAATGACCCAAATAACATCAAACTCCTTAAGGTCCGTGGAAACCCTACCTCCAAAATCTATTATGCTACTTCAAACCATGATACATCTCTATAGCACTCAAATGACTAAATTACCACACACCATGAGCCTCCTCAAGCATCATTTCCCTTGAACTATTAACATTGGAAACATAAATCTGGCCCTAAGTCGCAACACACCCTCATCAATAAGGACCACCTCCTTAGCACCACCTCGCAACACTGTGTCCCTAAGGACAATCCAATTGAGACCATCATATTGACGAGCCTTAATGCGCTCAAACAAGGATAACTACGCAACAACATAAGCAAAAATTCTAGTAAGCTCGAAAATACCAAATCTAGCAAATCTATTGGCCAATTCCTAAACATACATAGCCCAAATGCCTCTCCTAAACTGGAAAAAAATACCAAGCTCCACGTTATGAACCAAACAATCCTCCTTATGGGGCTATGAATACCATGGCGCATAAGCAAATCGCTCGATCATTCTGCACCAACACCGTGCCAAGACCAACACGTGAAGTATTACCATGAAATATGTAAGGTTCTATACCCATGGGCAACACCAACACTAGGATTACAATTGATTGAAGCCCCTCCACAAAGTGACAATAGTAGACTACACTCATAACATAGGGAAAAAGATCCTACATCGCATATGTAGCATCATCACTCTCGCTGATGCCTAACTAATACTCATCATCAAGTATGAATGAATAGGAATGAATGAAGATATAGTCTTCAGATGAAATAAAGTTGCACGATGAGAAATACAGAAAGTGAAATTTCCAAAAGCCCTATAGCCTCTCGCATATAAATATTAACATCTTGTAAGGCCCCGTAAAATTTTACCAAGAATCTGGGGTTTCGTGGTGCCGAGGTAGGCTAACGTGTTTGAATGTTGTAGTTGTGCAATGTGTTGGGGAGTTGGAAGGAATTTGTTTTGTAGAACATGGCATTTTTGCGGTCTTTTATGAAACCGCAAAACTACTCTGCGGATCGTAGATCTGTCGCGGAGTGGAGCAGAAGAAAAAGCCAACTTTTGGAGGTTGGTTTGTGGTCAACTATGCGACAACATAATAATTTTGCGGGCTGCACATCCATCACATATTCAACATGAAAAATTTCGGTGGAAGGCGCATACTTGACCTAATCAGCCCAGTTTTGAAGGATGAATTTGCGGTCCCTTATGTGGAATGCATACCTGTGTTGTGGTCCACTCTGAAATCGTAGAGTTTATTTCGAAGGGTCTATTTTCTATATTTATAACTCGAACTCATTTTGATTAAAAGCCATTGAGGCTCGTTTAGAAGGCAGAAATCTGGTAGTTTAGAGAGAGGGGAAGGGAGTTAGAGAGAGATAAGGAAGGGAACTAACATCTCAATGCTTCAAATTCTTGCTCAATCTTAGGGAATTCAAGGGAGGAACTCACAAGGTCTTCATCTAAGAGGTAAGATTCTACTCCCTAGCCCTCAATTTTGATATTGGACTGGAAGTAGGTAATGAGAAGTACGATTCTTGGGTGTGAGAGTTATTCCTTGTGCATGCATGTACCAAGAAGGGTTGTGGAGAGGTTTTTGAACTAATATGAGTGAAAGATGGGTTGTGGGATGAAGTAAATCGACCATAGGAACCTTGTAGTCGAATTGCACACCTAGTGATTGATAAAATTCCTAGGTGAGCTAAACCCATGAGTCTCTTCCAAATTATGATTCAATTTTGTCATGTCTATAATAGATTGAAGTCGCTAGGATTTTTGGAACGTTGTAGTAGTTTAAGGAAAGCTCAAGCGAGGTATGTTAGCTAAATTTCTCTCAAATAATCGAATTTCATGATATCCTCGTATGTTTAAAGCATGGTTGGCCCAAGTTCTTATTTTCTCATGATCTGGGTCATTCCTAATATATTCAGTTATTCCAAATAAGCATTGTGTTGGAAATTATTTTCTCAAAATGTGTTTCAATTGCTCCTACCACATTATGCTCTCCTTTGGGAATGTATTCAAGTATGGTTTATGTATCAAAATGTTATGACTTCAATTCATGTTTCAGATGCAAGTTTATTATGCTTAATTTTGGGGGGAAATTTCAATGTGCATAAGACTCCTATTGCTCATATACATATTTAAAGTCTTGATCCCAAAGGCTCTTATTGTTGATAACCTGTGATGATTCTTGAAAGGAATTAAGTGAGTATGAGATATAAAATGTGGCCATCGTGTCAAGGATGAAAACTACATTTGTGGTCTATAGTGCCAATAAAATGGAAGGATGTGTGAAAGATTATGAAATAAGTTTTAACTCCTTTATATAATAAATTTTTTGGGAGTATCGTTAGTCACCGAGGAAGAGTAGGTTGAAATAACCTAACCCCGAAACTACACATGCCGATGTAGGAGTGATTGAGGGGTAAATCCCCATATTGATGTGTTGAGATTATTCCCCTTAAATGGGATGAGATTGATGTGTTGGGATTATTCACCTTAATTGGGTATGATGATTGATAGATGAAGGTGAAGTCGACCCACATGGCATTGGTGTGAGACGGTTTAGCCGATCGGGCCAAGATCGGATGCCATGTTGCACACATGGTGGTGTTGTGATTGGATGTATTTGGGTGAGACGACTTAGACAATCGGTCTAAGATCGTACTCCGTGCTAATAGTACGAGGGTGTATTGTTACTAGAGATCTCCCAACCTAAAAATATTAATATTTACTTGAAAACTTATCTTGCTCTTAACTTGACACTTGAATATTGTTTGAGGCTCTCATTGAGATGGTGTTTAGTTTTACATACTAGTACTATTCCATATGTACTAAAGTCCCTTTTGCGGGCGCTGCATCATTAATCGATGCAGGTGGTTCCTTATCAAGCAACATCGATCAGTGATAACGGTACAGCCTCTTCTCAGCTGACTTGGTGAGCCCAATTGCAAATCGGGGTCTTGTATCTTCTGTTCCTTATGTATAATATTCTGAGGTATAGCCGGGGCCTTGTTGCTGACACCATCATATTTCTATTTTGTACCATTAGAGGCTCCGTAGATATAGTGTGGGTTGTATCCTAACTTTGGAAAGTCAAACAAGAAATGTTGTATATGCACACATGTTTCCACTCCTAAACTATGAATGTGTAATATATTTTTGGGAACTGTATAGGAAATAACTAATGGTAATGAAATTGGTACTGTTCATGAAATCCTCTCATTCTAATGAATGGTATAAATCTCTACTTTATTCATGGGTACGGTCGTTTGGAAGGCATCAAGTAGGTTTGCTTGATTGGGATTTCTCGGTTAAGGTGCTGGTTGTGCTCCCCAAGGCCGGGGCATGACAAGCTTGGTATCAGAGCCTAAGGTTTTAAAGTTTCCTAGGATCTCTTGGAGACGTGTCTAGTAGAGCCCTTTCTATCGGTGTGTTGTCGACCACATCTATAATTAGGAGGCTACTTAGGCATTTAGGTATGTTACCCTTCTTTGATGTTCTAGATCGTGCGATATAGCTAACTCTAAGACTGTTCCTCCATTAACTCGTGCATTGTTATTTTTAGTGTGTGGTGCCTAAGAAGAAGGAAAGAGCTAGCCAAAGAGCCAATATCACCCCAGGAGTGGCAGTTGATCATATACCTGATGATGTGGGTGAATACCCGAGGGGAGAGGATAACCCCCAACCACAACACTGCCTGATTCTACTACTCTTGCTCAGGCTGCACCAATCCCTACTCCTACTGAGGGTGTAGCGATTCTACCTCAACTTCCGGTCCCAGTGCTTATGATGGGGACCTTAGGAGAGCTATACATATGTTGGTTCAGATAGTGGCTTTCTAGGGCTAGAGATCAGATGTTGCACCTACTTCTTCTAGCCAGCAAGGGGATTCTGCTAGTTCTAGGGTGAAGAAGTTTCTTCATTAGATCCTCTAGTGTTCACGGGCACTAATCCTGAGGAGGACCCCCAGGACTTTATTGATGAGGATGCATAAGACTCTGGGTTATGCGTGCTAATGAGATGGATGGAGTTGGCCTCCTACCGCCTGAAAGAGGTGTCATATTCTTGATTGGAGGTGCGGGAGGAGTCCCGTGAGGAGGGGAGCCCTCCAGCAAGGTGGAGTGAGTTTTCCAATGCCTTCATTTATCATTTCTTGCCTGCCAAGACTAAGGGAGCCTGTGCTGTCGAGTTTGAGAGCATGGCACAAGGTAGCATGAGTATGTGGGACTACCATATATGATTTGCATGCTTTTCCAAGTATGCCATTTACATTTTGTGCATTATGGAGGCTAGAGTGCGCCAGTTTGTGCAAAGCATCAGCCCCTTGGTTATTAATGAGGCCGCTACAGCTGCCTAAAATACTGATATTAACTATGGAAGATGGTGGATTTTTCTTAAGCCATAGAGACTCGCAAATTGAAGAATAGAATAGAGCAAGAGGGTAGAAATAAGTCCTGGTCCACAGGTAATTTTGGTGGTTTTTCCAGTGGTTTTAGTGGTGGAAGGTCAGTATTTAGGGGAGGGTCATCTGGGCCATCTCAGTCCTTTGCTCAGTCTTCATTTAGTGCACCGCCAGCAGCAGTGGAGTCGTTTCAGGCCCAATCAGGGCAACAAGGTCTCTTACCAATAGGGGTGACCTAGAGGGAGTTTCTAGCAACAACGGAGGCTCCCATTCCCTAGGTGCGGGAAGATGTATTTATGAACCTGCTACGTGGACCTACCTATATGTTATGGGTGCGACATCAATGGTCATATTCAGAGGGATTATCGTTCGTCTCGCTAGAGTGTGGGAAGGGGTACGACATAACCAACCAGTTCTGTAGCTAATACATCCGCGGCACCTCCTCCAGCTCGAGGCACTCCAGCACCCACAGGGCGTGGTTTGGGAGGACCCAACCGTTTCTATGCTATGAGGGGCCGCCAGAGTTTAAAGGCTTCTTTAGATGTTATTAGAGGTATATTGACTGTCCAATATCATGATGTTTATGCTCTCAAAGATCCTGGTTTTGGGTTTGTGATATGTCACTCCTTCTGTTACTCTGGAATTCATGGTAGAACTGGAACAACTTCACGAGCCGTTATCCGTATCTACTCCAGTTGGTGAATCTATTGTGGTCGCACGAGTTTATAGGGATTGTGTTGTCACGGTGCATGGTCGGGACACCATGGTCGATCTCATTGAACTATGGATGATTGATTTTTATGTGATAATGGGTATGGGCTGGCTTTATTCACGTTTTTCCAAGCTTGATTGCCGAACCAGAACTGCTAGGTTTGAATTTCCAAATGAGCTAGTTTTTGAGTGGAAAGGGGATGCTGTAGTGCCGAAGGGTAGGTTTATTTCTTACCCTAAGGAAGAAAAGATGAACGACAAGAAATGTATTTACCATTTGGTCCGGGTTACGATCACCGATGTTGAGGCACCTACACTTGAGTCTGGGCCAGTTGTGAATGAATTCCCGGAGGTCTTTCCTGATGAGCTTCCAGGGATCCCACCGGACAGGGAGATTGATTTTGGGATTGATGTGATGCTAGGTACACAACCTATATCCATTTCATCCGGACGAGTGTTTCACCTTGGGGCACACCGACTCTCTTTTTAAGGAAGAAGGATGGGTCACTGAGAATGCGTACTGACTATCGGTAGCTCAGCAAATTCACAACCAAGAATACGTACCCACTGCCAAGGATAGATGATTTGTTCGATCAATTGTAGGGTGCTAAGTATTTCTTCAAGATTGACCTAAGATCAGGGTATCACCAATTGAAGATTAGGGAGCAGGATATTCTAAAAATAGCTTTCGGGACCCGACACGAGCACTTTGAATTTTTGGTGATGTCTTTTGGGTTGGCGAATGCCCCGGCAACTTTCACGGACCTTATGAATAGAGTCTTAAAGACTTTTCTTGACTCCTTTGTGATATTTTTCATTGATACATTCTTGTATATTCACGAAGTTAGGAGGATCATACCAATCATCTAAGGGCAGTTATACAAACTCTGTATTAGCACAAGCTGTATGTGAATTTTTCAATGTGTGAATTTTGGCTTGAATTTGTCACATTCTTGGGTCATGTCATCTTCAGTGAAGGAATCAAGTTTGATCCTCAGAAGATCGCAGCTGTGAAGAATTGGACTAAACCTACAACTCCAATAGAGATTTATAATTTCTTGGGCTTAGCTGGGTATTACAGGAAGTTTGTGGAGGGGTTCTCCACTGTTGCCTCTCTATTGACTAAATTGACGCAAAAAGCGTCTAAATTCTAATGGTTAGACGCTTGCGAAAAGAGCTTCCAAGAGTTGAATCAAGATTGAATACGACATTGGTGTTGACCTTACCAGAGGGTACAGATGGGTTTGTGGTGTATTGTGATGCTTCAAGAATTGGACTTGGGTATTTATTGATTCAACATGGCAAGGGATCCTCTATGCTTCTAGGGAACTCAAGAATCGTGAGAAGAACTTTCCAACATATGACCTAGATCTTGCGGCATTGGTTTTTGCATTGAAGATTTGACGTCATTATTTGTATCGGGTCCATGTGGATATATTCACGGACCATGAGAGCCTTCAATATATTTTCACAGTAGAAGTAACTGAATATGAGGCAAAGAAGATGGCTTGAGTTACTTAAAGACTATGACATCAATATTCTATATCACCCGGGGAAGGCTAATGTTGTGGCAGATGATCTTAGCTAGAAATCCATGGGTGGTTTGGCTCACTTAGAGGCATATCAAAGGCTGTTAGATCACTGGTTGGATATTTTGGGAGTTCTCCTTGCTGACTCTAGTGTAGGAGGGGTGGTTGTGAAAAATAGGGCTGAAACATCACTTGTTGTGGAAGTCAAGAAGAAGAAATACAACGATCCGTTGTTGGTGCAGTTGAAGGATTGGATTCTTAAACATAAGTCCATGACCTTTTCTCTTGGCATGGATGAAGGTACACTGAGGTACCAAGGGAGATTACGTGTTCCAAATGTATATGGTCTCTGGGAAAAATCATGACCGAGGCTCACAATTCTAGGTTTTCTGTGCACCCAAGCTCTACAAAGATGTACCATGATCTTAAGGAGGTCTACTAGTGGACTGATATGAAGAGGAATGTAGCGGACTTTGTGGCAAGATGTCCAAATTGTCAACAAGTGAAGGCAGAACACCAAAGGCCACGTAGGTTGGCACAGAACATATAAGTTCCAATATGGAAGTGGGAGATGATCAACAGGGACTTTGTGGTGGGACTACCTCGCACGCATCATAAGTTTGACTCAATTTGGGTGATTGTGGATCGACTCATGAAATCAGCACACTTCTTACCTGTCAAGGCTACCGACACAACAAAATAGTATTCCTAGTTGTATATTAAGGAAATAGTCAGGTTGCATGACACTCCAGTTTCTATCATCTCTGATCGGGGGGGGGGGGGGGGGCACAATTCACAACAAACTTTTGGAAGAAATTTCAGCAATGTTTGGGTAATCAGGTGAATCTTAGTACAACTTTTCATCCACAGATAGAAGGGCAAGCAAAGTGAACTATCAGACGCTAGAGCATATGTTGCACGCTTGTGTTCTTAACATCAAGGGTAGCTGGGATGATCATTTGCCGCTCATAGAATTTTCCTACAACAACAGCTACCATGCCGACATTTAGATGGCACTGTTTGAGGCTTTATATGGTAGGAGATATAGATCTCCCATTGGGTGGTTCGAGATTGGGGAAGAAGATTTGATAGGTCCATACCTCATGCATCAGGCTATGGAGAAGGTTAAGATCATTAAGGAATAGTTAAAAATTGTTCAAAGTCATAAGAAGTCCTATTCAGATGTGCGTCAAAGGGATTTGGAGTTCAAATAGGACGATTCGGTATTCTCGAAGGTTTCCCCCGTGAAACATATAATATGATTTAGGCAAAAGGGGAAATTGAGCCCCATGTATATCGGGTCATACATAATCATTCAGCGGATTGGTTAGGTGGCTTACAAGCTTCAGTTACCATTAGAGATGTCGTTGGTGCACCCGATATTTCATGTATCTATGTAGAAGAAGGTAGTTTGAGACCCGTCACTCATTGTTCCGATTGAGGCTATTGGGATTAATGAACAATTGACTTATGAGGAGACTCCGGTTAACATTTTTGATAGGCAAGTTCGAAAGTTGAGGAACAAAGATATTGCCTCCGTGAAAGTGCTATGGCGAAATCAACATGTGAAAGAGGCCACCTGGGAGGCCGAGGAAGAGATGAAGGAGAAGTACTTTCAATTTTTTGAATAACTATGTTGTGGTGTTATATGAGAATGTTAAGAACTTACTTTCCATAACTTATGTTCAACTTCAACAACGCACGTTCAAGATGCTCCTTCTTGGTAATATAATGTTTATAACGTTATGGTCGATATTGTTTTCATTTTGTGATACATCATAGTTATGGTTGTGTTGTTAGGACTGGTTATGGAATTCTCTGTGTCATGCCCCAAACTTGGGGAGGCGAGACCAGCACCTGGTGCCATGTGTGGCTATAATTCATGGTTTAACACATTATGTGCCTTACATTTTATGTGCGTTAATGATAAAAATACACTTCGTATGTGCATAATGGAGTCTATTTCATGTGTAGGTGAATTGGAGATGGAAGCCGAGCTAAATAGATGCATAAACGTAATACGCTCAAGAGTCGAAAAAGAGTGAACCGGGCTATAGCCGGGCGTTTGAGCTGTAAAGGCTGGTCATACCAGGCTATAGCTGGGCGTTTGAGCTATAAAGCCTGGTAGGACCAGGCGTTTGGGGGGCGTTTGAGCCCTAACGCCAGGCCTGGCCAGGTTTTATCCGGGCGTTTGGGCCATAAAACCTAGTCCCTGGTCCGGTCCAATTCGAGTTTTGAAGGTTTTAAGTGTTTCCCAGTTTGAATAGAAGTCTCCTACACATTTAGGGTTTGTCCCAAACATATAAATAGACCCAAAAACATAACTTTGAGAGGGGATGCCATTAGAGACAAGAGAAGCCTATGGAATACTACTCAGCAAAGCAAAATATTGATTTTTACATACTTTATTCATTACTTTGTAGTTTAATTATGCAAGTTATTGTGGATTTGATTATTATGAGCATGAGTAGCTAATTTCCTTAATATAGGGTTTTGGTGGAACCCGTTGGGGGATGAACTTATTGTGATATTAATATAGCTTTGATTGGTTGATTAAACTTGATTTGTTCAACTACGTTCTTGTTGTAGTTGATTGAAGGGCCCTCAATTAGTTGTTCCTATTTATTATGTATCTGCTTGAGAGAGAGTGCATATTTAGGTAGTTGTTTGAATAACATCACTCCCGGAGTATAGACGAAAGTCATAACCGAGGGTTTAGAAGTTGGATTAGAAATAACGATACTTCGGGTGCAATCTAAAGTGAACTGTAATGCAATCTAGCTAGCGTAACTTGAGAGAGTGCGTCTAGTAAATTATCATAATTACTTGAGAGAGATTTATGGTAGATAGAGTGTTCATGATTGATAGATAAAATTAATCAAGCTATAAGAAGTATCCAAGAAGGAAATCCACCGACGGGGGAAACCATAACCTTAGACCTTTATTATAATTGTTTACATCATATTGATAGTTAATCGTTAGTTTATTAATTTTGTTAGTAGAAATAGTAAAACATCACCAATTTATATTCAAAAGTCTTGAGAAAATTGATTAAGTAAAAGTTTCGTATTCTGACGGCTTGATTGATACGTAAATTCCAAGTGGGATCGACTCTGGGCGTAATACCCCAGATTATATTTGCAGCGCCCGTTTAGTCTTTTTATAAGACATAGTTGAGCGTGATCAAACTAAACATAGTCAACTTTCTTCAATTTTCATTCATACATTGAGAGTTTAACGTTTTCTAACTTGGTTGTACAAGTTCATGCCTAGAAACTCATCGAGAACTGGTGAAGTAGTTGAAGCCTTATCAGACCCCGAGAAAGTTTTTAAGGCCCTAAACCGGACCAACCGGAAAAGCAAACANTCGTATTCTGACGGCTTGATTGATACGTAAATTCCAAGTGGGATCGACTCTGGGCGTAATACCCCAGATTATATTTGCAGCGCCCGTTTAGTCTTTTTATAAGACATAGTTGAGCGTGATCAAACTAAACATAGTCAACTTTCTTCAATTTTCATTCATACATTGAGAGTTTAACGTTTTCTAACTTGGTTGTACAAGTTCATGCCTAGAAACTCATCGAGAACTGGTGAAGTAGTTGAAGCCTTATCAGACCCCGAGAAAGTTTTTAAGGCCCTAAACCGGGCCAACCGGAAAAGCAAACAACAACCATCAATTGAACAACTTGAACCTGACATGGAAGATCCAAACAACAGGAACAACAATAGAGATGATGTGGTAGACCCAGTTGCGCAGATATAGGCAGAGGCTCCTTTATATGACTGGGCACAACCCACAACAGAGAATTTGGCCACTGCAATACTAGTCCCTCAAATACAGGGCTGAAGCTTTCCAGATTACAAATAATATGCTGCATTTGTTGCAGAACAAGGGACTATTTTCAGGGTCATACAACGAAGACCCCCAACAACATTTGAAGAACTTCCTGTCAATTTGCAAAACACAGAGGCAGTCAACGTCACTCAGGAGTCAATAAAATTGTTGTTGTTTCCATTCTCAGTGACTGGAGCTGCCCAGACTTGGCTAAACTCACTCCCCATCAATTCCATTACCACATGGGAGGAGTTAGTTAAGCAATTTGTGAACAAGTTTCATCCACCCAACAAGACTGCTCAATAAATTGATGAAATCTTGAGCTTCAGACAAAAACTAGTTGAAACATTGCAGGAGACATGGGAATGATTTAAGGGAATGCTGGTTATCTGTCCACACCATGGTATTCTGGAGAAGATGTTGGGGCAGCGTTTCTATATGGGTCTGGCTGATACTGTTAAGGAAAATGTTGATGCTTCAGCTGGTGGAGCATTCTTGAGCAAAACGTGGAGACAAAGTCAAATCTTGCTTGATAAAATGGCACAGAATTCAGGATGGACAACCAAGAATTCATCCATTACTCCTGTAGTTCACTCAGTGCCATTCGATCCATCCAATACTATTGCAGAGAACGTGGCCACCTTGATAACACAAATGAGTATNTGGGGGCTTATGCACATCTTGCATTAGTCAAACATTTGGTAATCAGTGGAATGCAGAATGTTATCACCCTCCTTATCCAAAAAACATGAATTATGTGTCAAATTATGGAAGCCAGAGACAAGGGGGAAGAACTGGGGTCAGCAAGTTCAACCGTATAGACCACCTTACCAACAGAAGAACAGTGGAAATATGGGTGTCATGAGACCACAATGTAATGCAACACCATATTAGAGGCCACAAGGTTATAACCATTAGAATCAACAACAAACATACTACCCTCCTCAGCATCAACAGGGGGGACAACAAGAAGATGGGTTTTCCAGGTTAGAAGCTATGATGCAGCAGGTTATTAGGTCAAATGCCAAAATCAGTGAGAGAGTAGATGTGCATGATGCAGCTATTAAAATTATTGAAGTACAGTTGGGCCAGATATCTATGGCAGTGAACAATCGTCCTCGTGGGACTTTACCTGCAGATACTAAGGTAAATCCTACGGACCAAGGCCCAAGACAACTGATGGCAGTGACTCTCTACAATGGCAGGGACTTAGACTTGGAACTGAAGAGAGCTCGTGAAAGCAGGCAGGTCGAGACACTGGTACTCATGCCGATTGAACTTGATGATTCAACAAACTCGACCAAGGTAACAATGCAACCTACTGAAGGAGAACCCAGTGCACGGAGTGAGACTGAAAAAGAAGTGGAGATAGCCTAGGAGCCGGTAGTGGAGGTGGTGGCTGAGGAGGAAAAGTCCCAAATCACTGGGAAAAAGAGACCACCAGCTCCATTCCCTCAGAGGATGGCCAAATACCAAAAGGATGAACAGTACAAAAAGTTATTGGACATACTAAAGCAAATACATGTAAATATCCCATTGATTGATGTGTTGAAGGAAATTCCTGGCTATGCTAAAATGATGAAGGACTTGATGTCCAGAAAATTTGACTTCCAAGATCTGGATACTGTCACCCTTACTCAGACTTGTAGTGCGGTGGTGACGCGTCCTATTGCTGAAAAGTTGTCTGACCCAGGGAGTTTTACAATTCCTTGTACCATTGGCAACTTAGCTTTCGCCAAAGCTCTATGTGACTTGGGGGCCAGCATTAATCTGATGCCGCTGGCCATATATAAAAGACTGGGGATTGGTAGAGCCAGACCAACTTCAATGTTATTGCAGCTAGCTGACAAGACGGTAAAGAGACCATCAGGCATTCTGGATGATGTATTGGTGCAAGTGGGGAAGTTTGTGTTCCCTGCTGATTTTGTGATACTAGATTGTAAAGTGGATGAGGAAATTCCCATAATCTTGGGAAGGCCACTCATGGCCACAGTTAGAGCCCTTATCGATTGTGAGACTGGTGAACTGAAGATGAGGCTCAATTATGAAGAAATCACGTTCAACGTGCAGAAGTCGATGAGACGACCAAGTGAGTTCACCAACTTCTCTCTTATTGATGCTGTGAACGTGTTACTGAAAAAGATGATATGTCCCTGACTGTGGGGGACCCTTTGATTGAATGTTTGAAGAATCTAGATGATATGAATGGTGAAGAACTGGCAGACTGGGTGTTAGCACTTGAAGGAAAAGGGGTGTGGCCAAGGGCTCTCGAGTTTGAGTCATTACATTTAGAGAAAAGAGAGAACCCACCGGCCAGGTCATCTGTTGAAGAACCACCCAGGTTGGAACTGAAATCAGAGGATGTCGATGTGGTAGAAAAGATACTAGAGTTAACCAAGGACATTGATGATACATATTTTGTTGAATCTAGTGTCATTAGTGTTGAGGATGTTGGTACACACTCCAACCATTTTTTCACATTGTGTTTGGATGATGATATGAAAATAGAGTCATCCGAACCACCTGAGGAGCCAAGGAATAAAGAACAAGATGCCTATATTCTGGAATTCTTCTTGCCAGAAAGTCTGTAGTACACATCTCATAGAAAGGCCAAAAAGCGCACCAAATTATTTTATTGGGCCAGGCAGATTCGTTCCACCACCCCAGGAGCATGATCATAGAGCAAAATCAAAACTTGGGGTCCAATTCATAAGTTCAAAGTGGAGGCATATAGTGATTCAAGCATTTGTTCGAAGGAGCATGGAAAGCAAAACTAATGGAAAGGATGTCGACGCTACTTGAGCAGGGAGTTTCTTGCACCTTACTTTTATTTCTTGTTTTGTCTATATGTGTTGCACTGAGGACATTGCATGATTTAAGTGTGGGGTGTTGTACATATTTGTTGTGGTTTGTTATGTTTAGTGTGCTTCCTTGTTAGTAGTTTTAGCTTTTCTTGTTAGTATGTGGACTCTTCCCGATGATGGATCTCCTAGACAGTTCTCTTGAGGGAAGTAAGTCTAGAGAAAATACCAAAAAGATTTTTTTAGGTAGTGTAGTAATTCCCCCTTGGTTTTTCTTTGGACTGCGGTTCTTTTCCAAGGGTTTTTAATTGAACTGGGTGTAGGTAGTTTTTAATTTTTAGGAGTAGTAACCACATGGTTGAGAAATTAATTGTAGCAATATCTCGGAACCTTGTGATGCCTTGAGAATAGTCAGTACGTTGGTTGTGATGCTTAGGCTCAATTTTTGACTCTAGGATAAATACCTTAAATCGTGGATTCTTAAATTTGCTTAACTGCTTTGACTGGAGTGTCGTGATAGATCCAATCCTGAGTGAGTTATGTGCCATGTGTGTGTGAGGTTTGTGTGTTATTCTGTGCATTGCATTTGATGTCTAGAACTTGCCCCGTGTGTTTACAAATCGAAATAGTAGTTTTTTTCAGTCTTGGAAGTGATATAGGTGTTTCTTTGTTGAGCCAACTATGTATATTTTACCCGACTAATTGTTATGTATCGTAGTTAACCCCGTTGAGCCTATAATCCTGTTTCTTTGGCAACCACATTACAAGCCATACCCCTTTGTTTGAATCGATCATATATTTGAANCAAAAAAAAAAGAGAAGCAAAAGTTGAAAAAAAAGAAGTGGTATTGTTGTGCAAAAATATATATATTACTTAACAAGTGGTGACTCGTGATGCAATTGTGCTTAAAGAAGTATGGGGTAATAACATTAATGTGAAGGTGGAGTTTGACTTAATATAAGTTTGAGGTTGAATGGTAAAGTATATGTATTAAAGTGCTTAGGGAGGTGTAGTCACTCTTATATCTAAATGTATCATACCCGTCCCGCAGCCTACATTACAACCAAATAAAGTCCTACTTGATCCTAGACTGAATGAGCTTGATTAGTAGAGTAGTACACTACGGGCAAGCCTATGGTGCATCTTTTGTGGCATATGAATATTATTTCTGAGCGTGAATGAATTATTTCTATCTTGAGTTCCTAAGTGTTCTTAAATTTCATTGTGTGTGGAACTAGCTCTTTGAATTGGTGAGGGCACATGATTCATGAAGGAAAGGTAGTGTTGTTGACCTCTATGTTAGAGTAGTGAGTGGATTGTGAATAAAGCATGATTTATGTGAGTCGATTATTGAGGCGAGGATGTCACACCTCTGTGCTTAAACTGTTTTAAAAAAAATTCTTGGTATAACGTGTTAAGGGATTTGCTTAATAAGTTGTGCTCATGAGTGTAGTTTGATTGCTCGAGGGCGAGCAAATGTTTAAGTGTGGGGTGTTGATGTGTGGTTATAATTCATGGTTTAACACATTATGTGCCTTACATTTTATGTGCGTTAATGATAAAAATACACTTCATATGTGCATAATGGAGTCTATTTCGTGTGTAGGTGAATTGGAGATGGAAGCCGAGCTAAATGGATGCATAAACGTCAAAAATACGCCCAAGAGTCGAAAAGGAGTGAACCGGCTATAGCCGGGCGTTTGAGCTGTAAAGCCTGGTCATACCAGGCTATACCTGGGCGTTTGCGAGGCGTTTGAGACCTAACGCCAGGCCTGGCCAGGCTTTATCCGGGCGTTTGGGCCATAAAGCGTGGTCCCTGGCTCGGTCCAATCCTAGTTTTGAAGGTTTTAAGTATTTCCCGGTTTGAATAGAAGTCTCCTACACGTTTAGGGTTTGTCCCAAACATAAATAGACCCAAAAACACAACTTTGAGGGGGGATTCCATTAGAGACAAGAGAAGCCTGTGGAATACTACTCAGCAAAGCAAAACATTGATTTTTACATCCTTTATTCATTACTTTGTAGTTTAATTATGCAAGTTATTGTGGATTTGATTATTATGAGCATGAGTAGCTAATTTCCTTAATCTAGGGTTTTGGTGGAACCCGTTGGGGGATGAACTTATTGTGATATTAATATAGCTTTGATTGGTTGATTAAACTCTATTTGTTCACCTACGTTCTTGTTGTAGTTGATTGAAGGGCCCTCAATTAGCTGTTCCTATTTATTATGTATCTACTTGAGAGACAGTGTATATTTAGGTAGTTATTTGAAAAACATCACTCCCGGAGTATAGACGAAAGTCATATGCTTTTAAATCGTTCGCCCTGCACCCACCCCCCGAGTATATGCTTCAACAGGAATCACAGTCAAAACTTGTCTTTATTGAAAAATCGAACGCAGGGTAAACCACCGCCTCTCAGGTCCCCCGACTGATTCTACCATAGAGGCCAACCGAGGGTTTAGAAGTTGGATTAGAAATAACGATACTTCAGGTGCAATCTAAAGTGAACTGTAATGAAATCTAGCTAGCGTAACTTGAGAGAGTGCGTCTAGTAAATTATCATAATTACTTGAGAGAGATTTATGGTAGATAGAGTGTTCATGATTGATAGAGACAGTTAATCAAACTATAAGAAGTATCCAAGAAGAAAATCCACCGACGGGGGAAACCATAACCTTAGACCTTTATTATAATTGTTTACATCATATTGATAGTTAATCGTTAGTTTATTAATTTTGTCAGTAGAAATAGTAAAACATAACCAATTGATATTCAAAAGTCTTGAGAAAATTGATTAAGTAAAAGTTTCGTATTCTGACGGCTTGATTGATACGTAAATTCCCTGTGGNCACTTACCCGAGCGTACCAACATGAGACTAAGGGACTCTAAACATACATTGTCATACTTTGGCCATAGGTCCACATTGCAAGACAATTTGTGAAACAAAAAATATAAAACTGAACAAATACCAGCTCTAAATGAACATCAATATAAAGTAGGGGCGACAAAGCCGTCATAACTATTACTATTGACAAACCAAGACAAATATACATACAAGGTCTACAAGCTCAACATACTGCACTTACTGATAGGATGTGTCTACAATCCTCGACTAATGGATGTACTGTGTTTGGAACAGGGCCCTGACTTACCCTGACTACATATATACATATATACAAAACATGTACTCACCCTAGATACAGAAACTTTGAAAGACGTCGAGCTTACAGATCAAGCTGAACTCGGACTACACCTACTGAGGAGGTCTACCAATCCGTCTATTCGAACCTGCATGCACGAAATGCATCATCCCTAGGAAAGGGACGTCAATACGAAATAATGTACCGAGTATTTAAGAAAATAGAATAATTGAAAGCTGAAACTAAACTGATATTATAATAACTGAAAGTAACTAGGGGTAAAATATGATTTGGAGATATACTTACCTGCTGATACTGACTCAACTCTCTCAATATAGTAAGTAAAATAGTTGCCCATCCCTATATGGTTAGGAACGTGTAACTGCTCGGCCGTAGTAGGCTTGCTCATAGGCACTCGGCCATACCAGGCTCGGTATCTTGACCATTTTGGGCTCTATCATAGGAGCTCGGCCACAGTAGGCTCGGTGTATAACTTACCAACTGATTTGAGGTTTCCCAATAGGGGCCTGCCCACTGATTACAACTTGATGGTGGTGAAAATACTATAATATATATATATATATAGACCCTATGCTCTCTTGATTGGAAGAAGACAATACTTAACTGAATATGAAGTCCTGATAAGGGATAATACTATAGCCTATGCGACAAGGATAATGTACATAAGTTCAGGAATACGAACTTCCCTTTATGTCTCGTTATCAAACACATGTAGTTACGAGATCATGCCAAAATGAAGGAAAGATTTAGCCTTAACATACCTTATCACAATATTTCCAATAACCACGTTTAAATTGTCACTTCGCACCTTAATCTACAACAACGATACTAATACTATCTTTTAGTAACGCAAGGTACAACTATCGCATAACGAAAGATAAACTTATTTTATATTAGAACGGGCAGCATCTCCCTTGTAATCTTTACTTCCTCCCAATTTGAGATAACACCAATAACAAAAGAACACAACAATAAAACATATTATACATTACTTTCCAACCTTATATACACCACAAAATACTACAAAACATCCCAAACACACCCCAATCCCTTCATACATAAAATGACCACCGTAGTAGTGTCAAACAGCCCGAAAATGTTCCGATGAACGACCAAACCACCACCCTGCATTTATGTGGTGTTTCTACAAAACCTTTATCCTCCAAAACTCCATAAAACAGTTTAAAAACACGCAATCCAATGACCCACGAAACAACCACAAAACAGTCCACTACAAGTTGAATAACTCGAACTCATGGCTTCCGATCACCATCCTGTGAGTTCTTACTATTATAGAACGACTTTCCATACATTTATAGAAGAAAAAATGGATGAAATAAATCAGTACACTTACCTTATTTATTGAATATCTCAGCTCCTATCTTGGTTCTACAAACCCTTGGTTTTCCTCCCACTAGAACTTGAAAAGGAGAGAAAATTACTTAGGGTTTGTGTTCAATTTTTTGGAGTATTTGTGTAGGGGATTATCTATGGTTTTTATGAAATATTATCAGTGTGATATATTAAGGAAACAAGCCCTTAAAATGTCTCTTTGGCGAACCCAAACTGGCCCATTTTTGGACATATGTAGTCCTGTCATTTAAGCAAGTAGGTGACACACCTACTTGTCACCTAGCAACCTGCGCAGTCTTGCAAAAATGCATATATATATTTACTTTGATGTTGTGACAAATAGTTTAAAGCGTTAGAAAATAGACTCATATATATTTAAATTGACGGGTGGATAACCCCGTAATTCTAAGTATATTGGGAGAAAATTTTAATGACATTTGACCCAAATTTCAGTAAAACTTATGAACGTAACTTGTGATGACTTTCATCGAATTTTGTTCCACAACTCGCATGAGTTCAAAACTTAACACATTTCTCTCATAAGACTAAAATAAATCATGACATAACCCTCTTATCATGTTAGAAACCCTAGTCTCACCCTAATGGTACGGGTTATAACATTTCCAACTTGTCGACTTTCGACAAAACATTATTTTCTTTAATTCCTTTAGCTTCTGAACCTTTCAACCCTCGTTGTACTTGTTGTTCATGATATTCAATATTTGTAAGCTCTGAGGTAACATTATAACTTACTTTAAATACTTTCAAAGATTATCTCATTTTTGTCTTACACTGTTTGCTTACGATGCACTTTTACGTCCGAAAATATGGGGTGTAACATCATTCACCCATTTGGAACATTCCTCCTTGAATGTTGAACCTTAGAAACTTGGTAAAATTTTGCCAGAGTCTCCTATGTACACTAGACTAAAACCAACCTATATGCAGCTAGAAACCATACTATACATGCCACATATGGCCAATGTCTATAAATAGCAACACTTGGCCTCACACGACCGTCAAACATAAATACTGCAAGTCAAAAATAAGAGCTTACCTGATGACCTACTGGTCGGAATCAGGCAGTGCTAAAGTATCCCATCTTGAGCCATATCTTCAGTTTGAAATAGGTGGGGGCATTTAAACTTCATTTATTCCTCCGCTTCCCACGTCATCTCTTCCACGTTCTTACTTTTCCATAAAACCTTTACGGAGGCTACCTCCTTATTTCGTAGCTTGCGGATTTGTCGATCTAGGATGGAAACTGGATACGATAAGTCCTTCGTGATCTGTACATCATTAGTGGGAACTACTCGGGTAGGATCCCCAATGCACTTCCATAACATAGATACGTGAAAAACCGATTGGACAGACTCCAATTCAGAGGGAAAATCTAACTCATAAGTTACTCAGCCCACTCTTCAAATAATCCTGTAAGGCCAAATATACCGTGGGATAAGCTTACCTTTCTTGCCAAACCTCATCACGCCCTTCATAGGCGACACTTTTAAGAATACCCAGTCATCAATCCCAAACTCTAAGTCTCGTCTCCGCACGTCAGAATATGACTTCTGATGACTCTGAGCTGTAAACAGTTGCTCCCAGATAAGCTTTACCTTCTATACGGCCTGCTGAACCAAGTGTGGCCCATGTAACACAGATTCTCCAACATCAAATCACCCTATAGGAGATATGCACTTAAGCCCATACAAAGCCTCATACGGATCCATCTGGATACTGAAGTGGTAACTGTTATTATATGAAAACTAGATAAGAGGTAGATGTTCATCCCAACTTCTTTTTAAAATCAAACACACATGCTTGTAACATATCCTTGAGCATCTGAATTGTGCGCTCGACTTGTCCATTAGTCTGTGGATGAAAACCTATGCTGAGATTCCCTTGAGTCCCTAGACCTCTCTTAAATGACCTCAAGAAATGTGTTGTAAACTGGGTCCTATGGTCAAATATAATAGATATTGGTACTCTGTGTAGCCGCATTATCTCCTTAATATATAACTTCGCATAATTGTCGTTTATATATGTAGATCTGACCGGTAGGAAATGGGTTGATTTCATGAGCCTATCGACTATCACCCATATATAATCGAACTTACAATGAGAACGAGGCAAACCCGTGATGAAGTCTATGTTTATCGCCTCCCAACTAGGACATTGGGCGACAATAAGGTTCTCTATTTTCACCTGCTGGCAACTAGGATATTGGGCGACAAATTCAACAATGTTCTTCTTCATATCGTTCCACCAGTACACATCCTTATTGTCATGATATATCTTCGTCGACCCAGGATGAATGGAATACCACGAATAATGTGCCTATGACATAATCCTATCTCGTAGCCCCTCTACATCTAGGACACACAGACGTCCCCCGTATCTGAGAACCCCATCTTTCCTGAGCTCTAACAACGGATTCTTCTGATGCGGAACTCGCTCTCTCAAATCGACCAACTTTGGGTCCTCGTGCTGCCTTTCCCTTACTTCATCTATGAGAGATGATTTTGCATTGTTTTGGAGTACAACTCCACCATCATTAGAATCTACTAACCGAAACCCCAAACAAGCCAATTGATGAAGCTCTCTAGCTAATTCTCTTTCTTAACCTCTACATGTACTAAGCTACCCATAGATTGGAGACTTAAGGCATCGGCTACAACATTAGCTTTGCTTGGATGGTACAAAATGTTAATGTCATAATCTTTCAATAACTCTAGCCATCACCTCTGCCGCAAATTCAAGTCCTTTTTCTTGAAGATATATTGCAAGCTTTTATGATCTGTAAATACATCCACATGAACACCATATAAATAATACTGCTATATCTTAAGTGCATGGACAACCGCAACTAACTTGAGGTCGTGGGTCGGATAATTTCTCTCATGCTTCCTTAACTGCTTTGAAGCGTATGCAATTACCTTCCCATGTTGCATCAGGAAAAATCCTAACCTGACACCGGAGGCATCAAAATACACGGCATAACCCTCTGGATCCTCGGGAAGTGTTAGAACTGGCACTGAGGTCAACATGTTCTTAAGATCTTTGAAACTCCACTCGCAAGCCTTTGTCCTCTGAAACTTAGTTGCTTTCTGAGTCAGCTTCGTTAATGGTGCCGAAAGGGAAGAAAAACCCTCTACGAACCTCCTATAATAGCATGATAAGCCTATAATGCTACGAACCTCTGTCGGAGTGGTAGGTCCAGGACAGGATTTAACGGCCTCAATCTTCTGAGTGTCTACCTTTATACCTTCATCGGATACAATATGCTCCAATAATGCTACAGACTTCAACCAAAACTCATATTTAGAGAACCTAGCATGCAACTTACGATCACAGAGGGTTTAGAGTACCGCTTGCAGGTGGTCTACATGCTCCTCCTATGAATGTGAATATATCAGAATATCATCAATAAATACTATCACGAACAGATCTAAAAATGGCTGAAATATGCTATTTATCAAGTCCATAATATGGCGGGTGCATTTGTCAACCCGGAGGACGTGACAAGGAACTCAAATTGGTCATATCGGGTCCTGAAGGCTGTCTTTGGAATATCTTTCTCCCGAACTCTGACTTGGTGGTACCACGACCTCAAATCTATCTATGAAAAGCATCTAGCCCCCCTGCAACTGATCAAACAAGTCATTGATCCTTGGAAGTGGATACGTATTCTTAATAGTTACCTTGTTCAACTGCCTATAATCGATACACATCCTCAGCGAGCCGTCTTTCTTCCGCACAAACAGTACCGGGGCATCCCAAGGTGAGGTCTTAGGTCAGATGTAACCTTTCTCTAGCAAATCTTTTAATTGCTCCTTCAAATCCTTCAATTCAGCAGGTGTCATTCTATAGGGAGGGATGGATATTGGTTGAGTTCCCGGAAGCAAATCGATGCTAAAATCTATCTCTCGCTCTAGCGGAATACCTGGAAGCTCATCCGGAAACACATCTGCGTACTCTCTGACTACTGGAATAGACTGAAGTGTGGGTATCTCATCATCTGCATCTTTAACTCGCACAATATGGTAACTGCACCCTTTTGCGATCATTTTCCTCGCCTTTAGATAGGAAATAAACCTACCTCTGGGTGTCGCCATATTACCTACCCATTTAAGGAATGGCTCACCAAGAAAATGAAAGTTGGCTACCTTTGCTCGGCAATCAACTGGGGCATAGTAAGCTTCCAAGCAGTCCATGCCCATAATAGCATCAAAATCCATTATCTCTAACTCAACTAGATCGGCTGAGGTCTGAAGACTACAAACTGTCACCATACAACCTAGGTAAACCTGTGTAGCAAAAATCTATTCTCCTACTGGTGTAGATACCACAAAAGGATCATATACTATTTCAGACACTATACCAAACTTCCCTGCGACAAACAAGGTAATATATGATAAAGTAGGTTATGGTTCTATCAAGGCATAAGCATCGTGAGAGAAAATGATTAATATACCTGGCACAACGTCTGGTGAAGACTCCTAGTTCGATCGACCCGCTAAAGCATAGATACGGTTCTAATTACCACCTAAACTGGAACCACTATCTCTGCCTCAACCTCTACTAGCCGAAGACTGAGACTCGCACCCTAAAGGATGCACGAACATAGATGATCCTGTTGCTGGACTCGTTGGTTATGACATACCTCTAGAATTTCTATTTGGACAGTCTTGCATCATATGCCTTGGATTCCCACATGTATAGCAAGCATTCAAACCTTCTCGATACTAGACAAAGTGTCATCTACCGCAGGTGTCACACCACGACAAAAATTACCATGTCTTCCCTGAACCTCGCTGTCGCTGCAAACCTGATGCCCATGAGCTCTCACCTGGTCCTGATGGAGCATAACGACCATACCTGTAACCATGAAACTGAGACGTTTAAGGTGTAGGTGGCCGTCCGAAGTACTGGGGCCTATAACCACCCCGATACTGCTCCTGAGACCTGGCAAATCTCATTCTCTTATGCTACCCTTGCTCAGTCCTCTCTGTACCCAGCTGCCGACGCCTTCCCCTTTCTATATTCTGGGTGAATGCCTGAATCCGGGAAATATCCATACTATCCTGCAATGCAGGGATGTCACATGCCTTGGTCAACTATGGGGCCAACCCTCCTATAAACCTGTGGATCCTGTCCCGCATAGTATCAACTACAGATGGAGCATATCTGGCCAATGAGTCAAAACACAGACTATACTCTCGAACGCTCATATTGCCATGATTGAGGGCTAGAAACTGATCGACTCGAGCCTGTCGGATCTCCCGCGGTAAGTACTAGTCAAGGAAGGCATCTGAAAAATTCTCCCAAATATTTGGAGGTGCATCACGTCCCCTGGACCTCTCTCATCCCTCGTACCAAAGGACGACTATATCTCGAAGTCGAAAAGCTGCTAGCTCAACTACCTCTTTCTCTGTGGCATGCATAACCTGAAAAATCATGTAAATCTGATCTATGAAATCCTGTGGGTCCTCCCTCTGATATGTACCCATGAACTTTGGGGGACTCAAGGCAATAAATTTTCACTCCCCGAACCTAGGGGGAGGGATCGGCACCCAGTGCCTCACCTATCCTTGCGTACCAACTTGCGACTAAGGGGATCTGAACATATAATGTCATACTTTGGACATGGGCCATATTGCAAGACAATTTGCGATCACTGACTAAATATCAATATAAAGCTGGGGCGACAAAGCCGACATAACTACTACAGCTGGCAAACCAACAAAATATACATACAAGGCTTACAAGTCCAACATATTGCACTAACTGACAGGATATGTTTACAAGCCTCTAGTGATGGATGTATTGTGATCAGAACAGGGACCCGACCTATCCATAACATATATAGACAAGATGTACACAAAACTCTAGACCCGGCAACTCCGAAGGATGAGGAGCTTACCGATCAAGCTGAACTCGGGCAACACCTACTGAGTAGGTCTACTCGTCTGTCTGTCTGAACCTGCACACATGAAATGCAGCGTCCCCGGCAAAAGGGACGTCAGTTAAAATAATGTACCGAGTATGTAAGGTAACAGATTAAATGAAAGTTGAAACTGAACTGATAATATAATAACTGAAAGTAACTGAGAGTCAAAGAAAATCTGAAGATATGCTTACCTGCTGATACTGACTCAACTCTCTCAATATAGTAAGTAAAATAGTTGTCCGGCCTTATAAATATCAGTATATATAAGTGCTCTGTCGTAGTAGGCTTGCTCATAGATGCTCGTCCATACTAGGCTCTGTATCTCGGCCATGCTGGGCTCGCTCGTAGGTGCTCGGCCACAGTAGGCTCGGTATATAACTTACCATCTGTAGAGGTTTCCTAATAGGGGACTTCCCACCGATTATAGCTTGATGGTGGTGAAAATACTGTAATACTGTATATATATAGACCCTCTACTCTCTTGACTAGAAAAAGATAATATTCAATTGAATATAAAGTCCCGATAAGGGAGAATACTGTAACTTATGAGACTAGGATAATGTATATAAATTCGGGAGTATGAACTTCTCTTTATGCCTCGTTATCAAACATATGTAATTACGAGATCATTCCAAAATGAAGGAAAGGTTTAGCCTTAACATACCTGGACCGATTCTCTTGACAATTCCTCTAACACATGTCTTCCACGAAGAACACATAACGACAGATCGAAGGAGGGAAAATCCGTATGATATTCCTGAGAAAGATTGTACCGTGATCTCTCCGAATTGCGTCTCACACTGTTGTAGCGTTGTGAAATTCATATGAATTTATTTATGAGAATTCCTCCGTTAGTAACACATACCTCTCCACAACAATGATATAGGAAATAATGATGTAGGGAGATATCTTTAAGACTGTGAGCACCCAATTTTTACCCCCCCCCCCCNTTTAGGAACTTTTCTTTATTTAGTTGCATGTCATGCATGTTTAATACTTCAAAATTACAGAAAAAATCATAAAAATTGTCACATTTTCATTTCATGCTATCTTAGGTTTAATTTGTATTTTTAGGAATTAACTATTCTTTAATTGTTACATTAATACATGAAAATCACCAAAAAATATACATTAGCTTTAATCAATTAGTTTACTTAATTAGTTAAAATGTTAATTAGGTCGTTTTGGTAAAAACAAATTTAATTAGTAGTAAAAGTGGCTATTTTTGAAAGATAAAATTTGCCTCTCATATCAAATTTGCCCAATTTCAGGGCCCAAATTGCCCAAGCCCATACCGTCCTAGCCCACTACACAAATACCCATTCCCTACCAAATAACCCCTAACCTCATTAAATACCCCTAAGACCTAGACCTAAAAATCAGAAAAAAGGACCCCCTAATTCCCAAACCAGTGTCGTTCCCTCCCTTTCTTCTTCCTCAATCTCTCAACATACAATCCTAAAAAGACCTTCCCCCCTTCTGAAAAAAAAACAACAACAATGGCGCACATCTCTGGTCTTCAACAAAAGATAGAAGTGATTCCCCTCCCCCTGGACCAAAACCCTTGCCGCCATTTCCACCATCTCCAAAAAAAACTCCTCTGAGATAAAGAACCCTACCACCCCTCGTCCTTCTTCACTCTCTCTTTCTCTCATCTACAACCAAAGAATCAGACCTTACCCACAAATTTCTAAAAAGAAAACCTAGCCGCCTCAACTTCTTGTTCTCTGAAGAACAACGGACAGACTCCGTCTCACCCTCTCATCTGCACCTCACTCACACACACACTTAATCACNTCCAAAATGAAGGAAAGGTTTAGCCTTAACATACCTGGACCGATTCTCTTGACAATTCCTCTAACACATGTCTTCCACGAAGAACACATAACGACAGATCGAAGGAGGGAAAATCCGTATGATATTCCTGAGAAAGATTGTACCGTGATCTCTCCGAATTGCGTCTCACACTGTTGTAGCGTTGTGAAATTCATATGAATTTATTTATGAGAATTCCTCCGTTAGTAACACATACCTCTCCACAACAATGATATAGGAAATAATGATGTAGGGAGATATCTTTAAGACTGTGAGCACCCAATTTTTACCCCCCCCCCCC